>QGMK01000019.1:0-67155 GCA_007825345.1 Lachnellula suecica | reverse complement strand
GATGTTGGATTGAGAGGAAGTGAGATGCAGGGAGGAAGAAAATATATGAGGAATGAAAAGCGTGGGATGAAATATGCAGTTCGGATAGGAGAAGTTCGGTAATGGCAAAAGCGAGTGATTTAAAATAAGAATAATGTATAATGAAAAATTTCAAACCAACCTCTTAAATAGCTTTCCCAGATGAGCCCCGCTTGAGACCTTTTTTCCAGTGAAATCAATTTGAGTATATCCTACTTCCCAAGAACAGCCCTTAAAACATGCAACAATTTCTCACTTGCGCTTTCAACCATCCCCATAGACCTCCACGCAACGAACCTATCGGGCCTGACAAGCACACAGCCATCCTCAGCAATCTCTCTCCTCTCAGCCCAATCAAAATAGACATCCTCGTAGTCTTGACCCCATCCAATAGAATACGCTCTAATCTCAACACCCAAAACTTCGGACGCATTAACGGCAGCAGCTTTCCATGCTCCCCCGCCAATTCCAGTAAACAGAGAGAAAGCACAATGTCCAGCTAAATCAATGGTAGAGATCTGCTTCCCAGGTAGTCGAGTATTCAGCCACGCATGAGGTAGTCGACTCCCGGGATACGTCGTGATCTCATGCTGAAGGACTGGGTTCTCGGGAAGAGGCGGCCGTGAACCTTCGTCGTTGAGGTAAATAGCTTTGGATTCGTACCGCTGATTCATCTCAACGCCTACCGCGTGGAACTCATGCGCCGTCCCTTTAACCCCAGCCTGGAGTCTCTGCCTCCGCGCGACACCTTCGGGCGTTGCCTCTTTCAGTTCAGCGAAATGCTTTATTCGGACCTCGAGAGATGGGTCTAGCATTCCTAGAGCTTCCCACACTGGAGCGTGGTCCCGCAGTCCTGCGTTCGCTCGTGTGATTACCGACTCGCCGACCGGCTGGCGCTCGGCGTTGTATGTTTCAAGGATGTTTGGGCTAGCTTTGCCTTTTGTGACATACGCGATTTTCCAGGCTAGGTTGTAGGCATCTTGAATGCATGTGTTGGAACCAAGGCCGTTGAATGGAGGGTGGCGGTGCACAGCGTCGCCCAGGCAGAAGATATTTCCCTCGGAGTAATATTCTGCTACGGTTTCGTTGATGAACCATTTCGAGATCCCGAGGATCTCAATAGGTATCGAGTCATCTCCGACCATCGTCTTGATGCAGTGGACGTATTCTTCCGGGGATGGAGAGAAGTCAACGCCTGCACCAGGAGCAGGTAGGAGGATGAACATCCATCTGGGAAGTTAGCAAAGCCAAATAGAATGGAATTCGCACGTACTCATTCCAGGGTTTCACCATTCTCACCAGGGCAGTCCATCCAAAGGCTGGGGACTCAACATCTGGCTGCATCACCCAATGCAAATTCCCCATTCGATGTTCAACAACTCGCTCGAGATCAACCTTGACCAACACATTTGTGGCCAGTCCTTGGCCAGGTTTCTTGATCAAGGGTATCTTCAATTGTCGCACAACTTGACTTCGTCCTCCGTCGCAACCAAACAGATATTTCGACCGTACCAAGTATGTATATTTGGTCAAATGATCTTGCAGCTTGCTGATAATAGACCCGTCTGGTTGGTGTTCGAAGGAGAGGAAGGAGGTATCGAAACGGCAGGGAAAGCCATTTTGCGCAGCATGCCCAACCAAAATGGGCTCGAGAACAGTCTGTGGAATATCGACATGATTGCAAGGACTCGCGGCGTCATAGTCGCCCTGTTGCTAATATCAGCAATTTTTCTGTGCTGAGTTCGGGTACAAAGTGCAACTCACCGCCCTGGCAGGATCGTTGCCCCAAGAATATATCCGCGCGAATTCCTCGCCCGCCATGCTCTTGCACCACCTCGTGTGCTGCATGCAGTCGCCTTTCACGGCAACCCGCAGACACTCCTCTTCCAGGCCGATATCCCGCAAGCACTCGAGAGCGGCCATGTTCGTGATGTGCGCTCGTGGGGTGTCTGCTGTGCTAGGGGTCGCCGCGACCATTATTCCTTTCAACCCTATTCTGTGCGTTAGGATTGTTTATTTGGTTCTTCAAGTGAAGTCCTACCATGCTGGGCAAGGAAGCATGCCAGTGATGCACCTGCTGGACCTGCGCCGATGATCAAGAGATCCGTCTCAACGGGAAGAATCTCTGGTGTATGCGTTCCATTTTGCACACCCGCATTTTCACCTGCGGACAAGGGCATTATTTCCAGGGCAGTTGATGCAAGGCATGAACTGCAGTACTCGTGCAGTGCTTTCTTTGTTCGCAGTAAAGCTCTCCATCTTGAAATCGGTGATTATTTTAAGCTTCCGTGAGGGGCTTTTCTCCGCTCTCGACTGCAAAAGCTTATGAGATGCTTAGTCGCCATTCGCAGAGGGGTTACCAAGCCAAAAAGATATAGTCCGGAGCCCCACTGCAGCGTCTAGATTGTGCGTGTTTGTGGCCGTCAAGTGATGCGTACAATAGTGCTACCCTGCATATTTTCGCCGGCATGTCGATGCGGCAGGAAGGAAGCTTGCCCCGCTGTCCCACACCCGCGAATAGCTTACTTCCCCACATGATCATAGCCAACGCCACAGAAACCACGACCTGGAAGTGCCTGTGTGCTGTTGTGTATATATCCAAGATGTCTCCTGTTCGCCTTACTCAGACTTACGGACATCCTTCCCATTTGACCGCACCTCAGCATCCCCCAGGCGAAAGCTTCTGGAATTCATCAATATATCCGTGATCTGCGAATATGTCCCCTTCAGCGTCAAAGCAAAAGATCAGTCTTAAACGCATAGCTCATGTTTATTATACCCACAAAAACCTCGATGCAGCCCATCAATTCCTCCTCGATTTCGGTTTCAGCGTAGCTCAACGGACCGACGACAAAATCTACTACCGCGGATATGGCACCGAGCCATTCGTCTACTGCGCCGTGAAAGGGACAGAAGACAAGTTTGGGGGCACCGGATGGGTCGTGGATTCAATGGAAGACCTGGAACTGGCGACCTTGCTACCCGGTGCGACACCAATCCAGGATTCGAAAGCTCCCGGCGGGGGAAAATGTGTAACGTTCTACGAACCAGTAGACAACTGCCCTTTCCATCTTGTATACGGCCAAACATCCGTCGAGGTGACCGAGACATTCCCAGAGCTGGCGTACAACTTCCCTTCAACGAAAAATCGACCCGTCAACCAGACACAGCGCTTCAAGAAAGGTCCGGCTCCTATCCACAAGATCGGCCATTTCGGCCTGTGCGTAACGGACTACAAAAAGGCCTTCGAATTCTACACCACGAACTTCAACTGGAAGCCCACAGAACTCGTCTACGCACCCGACACCAACGAAGACATGACGACCTTCCTGCACCTCGACCGCGGCGAGGAATGGGTCGACCACCACTGCTTCTTCTTTTTCGAAGGTCCCAAGTTCCACGTGCACCATTCATCCTTCGAGGTCTTTGATTTCGATATCCAGATGCTGGGCCATACCTGGCTGGAGGAGAAGAAGTATGAGATTTGTTGGGGCGTGGGGAGACATGTGATGGGCAGCCAGATTTTCGATTATTGGTTTGATCCCAGTGGGTTTATGATGGAGCATTATATTGATGGGGATTTGGTTAATGAGACGACGCCTACGAGTAGGTCGGCGGCGGGGCCGGATAGTTTGCATGTTTGGGGTAAGTCGATCTTCGAATTCTGAGTATTGTACTAACTGGTGCCAGGTCCTGAATTGCCTGTTACGTTCTTGACCTAACATTTAGCTCTTTCTAATTTGTTCCAAATTGTTCACTCTTTGACCCGTGTCGTCTGATGTAGGACGAGTTTTGAATACCATACCCGGAGGTGCAATCTGATGACATTTTTGCTTCCAAATTGAAATGTTGAGTCTTGCAGTGTTCAACTAACGTCATATCCATTGTTCACCGTACTTGTTGAAACGATGATTGTTGCGAATCATGAAATACCAATTGCCGTGTGGAGACTCTGGAGAGTATCGGGACCCAAGTGGGTTGGCTCTGTTTTTTTGGTGGAGGGGGCTCGCGGTGGACAGAAAAAGCGACACCTCTCCTCCTGCGCTTTTAACCAGCTTGCTATGTATTATATATGGCAAGGATAATTCTTTTGCTACACGGCTTCAAAAAGATGCCTTTTTAATGTCTCACACGCCGTAGAACATTTAAAAGTGTCCCAAATCACAGTATTGTGTCAATATTGGGTGTCGCTTTTTCCGTCTACCGCGAGGGGGGGCATCCCCACCCTAGGTCACCAATACTTTCCGTCAAGTTTGGGCTGTAATTAGGAGTCAAAACTTTTGATTTTTGAATCTCTACTCGTTTTACAATACATTAGACACTAATCCATCTAGCCATCCGTGTCTCTGTAACCTCCTTCGCCTCATCCACCAGCCCCATATCCAACAAAAGCTGCGTCGTCCCCCTCACCGCACTCTCCAACGCGCTCCAAATCCACGCATGCGTAAAACTCGTATGCTCCCCCACCCACACCGTATTCTTCTCCGTATGGTAATACGCCGGCAGATACAAACTCTGCTGCCCCGCCAGCGGGCTACACCACGCACCGGCCTGGAACTCATTCTGCTCCCAGCATATCCGGTCATAATTACCCGTCCACTGCTCAGCAGCCACCGCGCCGTGGATCTCAACCATCGCTTTTTGGATATGCGCCACGTGCTGCGCTTCCGTGAATGAGCCCAGTGATCGAGCCGGGAGTCCGCTGTTGTAGTTCGCGAGGATCACGCCGGGCCCGGAACTGTTCAGTGCGTAGGATGGGTAGCACACTGAGCCGACGCCCGGGATATCCGTCGCGCCGCACCCGCCGAAAATCGCCTTCTTGCCCGGCGCGTAGTTATCATGTTCCCAGAATCGCGTCTTGTAGTGCATAGACACCTTGCAAGCGGGCGAATAGTTCAGCGTCTGGATCGCGCGCGAAAGCAGCGAGGTATACGACGCAGTCTCCACAGGCGCGCGCGCGAGAACGGCACAGCGGAGATCACGTAGTCGAATTCTGCTGTTTCCGCTTCTGGCGCAAACGGATCCGCGGTCGGGCGATACGAGACAGTTACCTTGTTCGTAGTCTCGTTATACGACAGCGCCTGGATGGACGAGTTGAACAGAGTCCTGTTGCTCACCAAAGGCATGAAAGCCATAGGCAGCTTAGAGAGCCCCTGATCGATCGTTCGCCATGTGGTAGCGGAGAAATAGGGGGTCTCGTAGTACCATGAATCGAGGTTGTCGCCGATGGAATCGACCTCGTCCGTGATGTTGGCGTCGATGCCGAGCTTGTAGCGCAGGTAGCCGCTCTCGGAGAAGTCGAGATATCCGGCGGCGACGGCGGCTTTGTGGGCGGTGAAGACGTTGGTTACGGCTGCGCGTACTTTGGCGCTGTCGAGGTTGATCCAGGAGCTTTGGGATGGGCGAGTTAGCTTTTTTTTTTTTGTATGCGGGAAGGCAAGGGGAAAGTTGCTTACTCATAAGCATCAGAAGCAGCTTGCACTGCAGTTGCGTTGGAGTAAGTCAATGTCACATTGTCAGCAAGTGCTGGATTCGCCGCGATATCAGCCTTGCTCGGCACAGTCCCGTCCGGAAGACGAAAGCTCGTTGATGCAGGCGTATTAGGACTGCTTTGAATCCACCTAGTTTTTTTTTCCGATTAGCAAAAAGAAAACCAATACCATAGACAGCCCACTTACTTGATGAACTTCACCATCAACGCCGAGTCATTCCCGTTCAAGTTGTTGATCGCATCCGCCAGCTGGAACACCATTTTGTGGTCTTGGATCTCAATGGTCTCGTTTGTCTCGGCGTCTGTGAGACTGACGGGGAATCTCATCGGGCCCATTCTGGAAACTATCAGCATATTACATGTTGGTAGTGAGACGAGGGCACGCGCTCTTGGTATTGGTACTGGTCGGGCCGAGTGCCGTTCAAGTACGACGTGTGCACTCGTCCACCAACACGGGCTGACGCCTCAATGATTTGCCAGTCGTGGAATCCGACCGATGTGAGCAGGAACTGGTACTTGGTAAGTAATATGCTCAAGTGAGAAATGCCTTTAGTTACTTACTGAGCTCATCAGTCCACTCATACCACCGCCCAGGATTCCAATCTTCTTGGTTTTCGACGCTGCAACGAAGGCACTTTCGGGCTCCTTCTGCTTCAAGTACTCGACACCATCGAACCATGGTCCTTCGGAATCAGCAATCTAGAATCTCGGTGTTAGCATTTCTCACCTAGTAGTTGAAAGATCAGGAAGTCTGGAACAGCAGCTACGTACGTCAGCAAAGGCTACATTGTCTCTTTTCCTCAACACGTCTCTCCGCGATTTCTTGTGCTTAACTAATACCGGAGCTGAGCGCCCAAGCAAATCCGATCCAGAATAAGCAATCAAGCAGCCATCCGAAGGTGCGTTTGCCGGCACAATCCAAACAAAGCGTTCAGGCCGTTGGGAAGGGTGTTCGACATGACGGCGGGCCAATGGGTGGTCTCCAACCGCAGTCCTGCCAATAAGATGATGATGAGAATCTGGCGACATCTGAGATGGATCACAAGAGCCATAGTGCAGTGAAAGATGGCCGGAGATTAGTAGGTTGTAGGTGACGTGGATATTGGCGATTCCGTCTGCTTCCACTTCGAAAGGACCGGAAAAGCCGACGGACTCGTGGCGGGGGACAACAACACTCGCTGTTCCCACTGCCAGGACGGCCAGGAAAGCAAGAAGAGACGGTGCCATTATGTCGGAAGAGAAACGGATAGAGAGGGAATGAAACCGGTGAGAGGAATGGAGTGAGAGGAACGCAAAATCGGAATGGACCAACGCCGTTATATATCTCTACCCAATCCCACTCTATCGCAGCCTCCCACTCTCACCAATAGACCACGAATAAGTAAAAAGTCGGGCCATTTGGTAATCAGTATCAGCCTCTTGATAGCGCCCTTGCAGAGATTGCATGCATAGAATGAGCCGACGTCTTGGCAACTACCATTGTGTCCGCTTAACTCCACCCTTGGGAAGCTCCCCCTGTTAAGAGCACGAGGCATTGCTCAGCGCACCCCTTGCCTCTAACCTTGCTCCTACGATACTACAAAATCAAAGCGAGTAGATTTCTTTTAATATACTAGGAATGTTCCATTGCCTGTGGCATATTCAAAACACCTTCAAATCGACAAGGTGAAAATAAAACCCCAGAGAGGGGTTATAAGGGCCAAAGCTTATATAGTCTGTACGCTGCGCAATGCCGCGTAGTCTTACTTCGTAAAAAGTAGAGACGAACTACTCTGTATCCCAGTATGTCGGGTCTTTCGACGCTGTGAAGAAGTAAAAAGCGCCGCTAGAAGACTTTATCTTCCTTGGCGTCTGGAAAATGGGGTACGGCCAGGGCCGTTGGGCGCGGCTGAGGCTGACAGCCTGACATCGGCCAAGCTCCGATCTCCACACCGCCGAAGTTTAAATCCAACTCTTATCTTTCGACATGATTGGTGTTATTGTGTTGTAATTCGTGTTCCTGTGGAGAGGGCCACGGTACGTTCGGAAGTAGTTGTTGGCTGCTCTTTTTCTACAAGTGTGGGCCGTCCTTGAATCTCTGAAATTTGAAGCCTTCTCAAAGTTGTGTTGACTCAAGCCCACTTTCTTCTTCGGTATCGATATGACACAATGATACGCGGTCCAAATCCTCAACAGATCCTACTCCTCAAAAACCTTTTCCATCTCTTGTTTCTTTGCCAACCATCGCTGTTGTAGCTCCTCCTCAATCGGCTGTAGTTCGGTCCCCGGCGTCCAGAGCTTTGCATGTACACTTGCCACACCCTGTTTGACGTCGTTTGGGTGAGGTAAAACAATGTTCCAACTATAGGATAGTCGAGCCCAAGGCATGTTGCCTTCCTGCCTGTGCGCGTAGTTCAAGAGATTTTGCTCGGGGTAGGTAGTGTCGAACCTCCCAGGAAGCTTGAACAGCGAAGTATAGTACGTATACAAGTTGAGCGATGGTGACATTAGGAAGAATCCCGCGTTGAAATAGGACATTGGTACTGGAGGATACGAATGAGTGGTATGCATGACTTCGGCGGTGGTTGCAAAGATATATGTTTCGGGCAGTGGCCCCTCGTCAGACTCAATAGTCGCCGTCTGAAGAGTATTCCGATTTTGTGCGGCCGGATCGTCGAAGATGCCATCCATGGGCTTAAAGAGAAATGTGTCCGCATCGAGGAATAGAATTCGTTCGTAATCGACGAGCTCGAAAAGTCGCAGCTTGATCATGACATCTCGCCATCTTTCGCGCCCAGGTTCGATCCAAGCCACATCAAATCGTTCCACCACCACTACTGTTGCACCTTCTCGAGCCAGCTGGTCAACTTTCCAGCTGGAAACATCTCGGGTGACGAGAACAAGAAAGGGAATCGAGCGGGTGGTACGAGTGTAGTCATCGTGCTGCAACTGGTAGTTGAGGAGCCGAGCGCTCAGAAAATACGCGTCTGAATCACTTTCTGACCGATTCGTATTCTGATCAGGCAGTAATAAAGTTGCATATGCTACTTTCGGTAGGGAGTTAATTCGCGTCCATTTCGATGCGTGCGAGGTAAACGAACGAACGGCCAGTAGAACAACAGCAGCAACAGAAATGATTCGCAGGACTTTGATTAGCCGCAAAGGGCTTTGAAAGATTTGAGTCAAGCCATTCATCAGAGAGACAGTATGATGTTCAGAAACAGGGTAGACATACAAGTTCTAGAGAGCACGAGCTTGATGACACCGTGGTGTTCTGATTTCATGGGGCACACTTGTGGCTAAATTGACGCTTGGCGGTGTTGTCGCAGGATAAATGGGAGAGATAGCTTTGAATCCATTTAGTCGCGCGACTCTGATCATTTAGTTTTTAACTGCTCAATCCCCAATGAAACAAGACATCAGTGTGCACTTCGCCTGCACCCAAGGTAGGGAAGATCATGTAAAATGATGAAAGATTGGGAAAATCCATACCACTTAAAATTTTGCGTTGGAAAAGTCACTTGACAACGAGGGGTTTCTGGACATCGTATATTAAAATCAACTTTTGGCCAGTTAGAAAAATCGATGGGAGATACAGTCGTTGACGCCGCTCTTCTGCCGGAGCAGTCGAGCGTGGACATCGTGAATCGTTGAATTCCACAATGTAGGACGTAGTAAAGCTAGCCTGGTCAGACCTATGCAACCATCACTCTTTCAATTCGAAGAATAGAACCCCCGTTTTATGCGACGTAGTATCTTCCTGCGTCGATAACCCGTCATTCATCTGCTGCCGGGTAGGCGTCCGGAATGGTTCGTGAATACTTTCGAGCTTCCATCTACGACTGGGCTATGCCAGAGCCCTGTTGCTATGCTCAACAGGGTCCGAAGGCGAGGTGATCGTTCATAAAGGCAATTTCGCGATGGTGGTTGGTTTGTACGTGCTTACTGCGCGCTGCTGCGGCGAAGATGTGGCAGGGAGCGGGAGCAAGGCGTCTCTCATTGGCTGGACCCACTTCTTATTTACATCTACACGCTGGAGGTTCATCGAAGCCATATTCCCCAACTCGTTATGAAAACAGTCTCAATTATCTCAATCGTCTCATCTGGGAGTGAAAAGGCCCCCTGGTTCAATATCAACCAGATTTCTAAAGTGAACAAGCCTCAAGCAATACCTGCAAAAGTTCCTTTAAGCTGTCAGTAACACTTTTTGGACAAGATTTGTTTGCGTGCAACTCATGCACCAGAAAGATCATGATCAGGCAACAACAAGGCTTCTTACAAGATAATTCGCTTCACCTCCTCGATTAAAGCGGTTTCTTACATTTTCAGCAGAGCAAGCATGTTTTGCCATGTCCTTATTTCCTCTTCGGGTTGCATACACCTTGGCATTGCGGCACACACTTGCTCCGCCTCAACGCCCTGAACATTTGATTGCTGTATATGTTCTCACTGTCTGCGAAGAGGATGTTTCGGTTTGAATATTGGCTCCCACAGCTAGACTTTAGGCCGATTTTCGCAACCACCCGGACAATATGCTATCCACGTCGATCTTCATTTTCTGTTTACTTGGTTTCGCTACTGCCAATGATTTCGCTCCTGCGGACGATGTTGTAAACTTGATCAACACATATTGGGCAGTCCCAGGGCGAAATATTGCTAGCATATATGCGGCATCCATCGTTGGAGTTGTTCGTACATGTCCTTATCCTGTCGATCTTTCATCTAATAAAACTTGCCTAGGATGCATCAGCAACCACCTATGCTGTGGGCTGCCAACCAAACCAGACCTTGACGAACACTCATACGGCGACTTTCACGGCCGCGACGTTCGCGGGCACGACGAGGCCGGCCTTTACGTGGATCAACACAGCGTCATCTGTTTGCCCAACGGACGCAAGCTACCAGACAACCTTCACCCAAGGTCCTACCAGTATGCACTGGGGATTCGTCAATAATGATGACTCTGGGCCATTTTCTGGAGATGTCTTGTAAGCACGCCTCACCTCTCCGCCCCCCTTTTCCATCCCAAAGTTACCGGGCACTTGCCATACGCCCAGACTAAGAGCTCATACTTAGCACATGGACAGCCAACTACACCTTCTCCAAAACCTTAGAGCAAATAGTCACAGCCACGGAGTTCTGGATCCAAGGTGAAAACGCGTACACAAACGGAAATTCTGTCATTCCAGCTTCGGTATGTCTAATTAACCCTCATATCCTACAGATCCTGCCTGAAGAACTAAAACTAACTCTGAGACAGACATCAACGGAGTTAGACGTAAACTCTTCTTATAACGCCACATGGTACGCCATCCCAATCACTGCGGGGCTCGAGAAGCTGGCAGCGGCTGCGTTCACTATCACCTCGGCGGCCAGCATCGCGTCATCAACAGCAGCGCCGACAGCTACAAGTACTGCAGGATCTCCTATGGTGACTGCGAGGTGGATAGCAGCCGCTGCTGGAGGAGTGGCCGTCCTTGTGTTATAGGACAGGGATCACAAGATTCCTGCTCCGGGAATATGCTCTCGTGCTTCATGCCACTATGTTCCTTTCGACGAGTAATATGGTGGAAGGATCTCATTGAGATTCGGGATTGTGAATGGGTGTTTTAATCGTTGGGCCATTCACCAGCTCATAGTCCACGTGTAGACATAGCAGACAGCGATAAATGCAATTTCTTGCCAGAACCTTATCCAGTACCTCCCATTCGCTTTGGAGCTAGTTCTAAAATTAACATCTTTGGTTTTTCCAACAAGCCTGCTGACAGTCTGATTACCTGCCACCGGCGATTGCTCCACCATTTCCACGAACAAGCCTTCCTCAGTACTTGCTTCCTTCGGGCTTTCTGAAGTACTTGGCACTGGACAGTCAGCTTGCAAATCTAACTCCTCGCAACGTCGAATTATGAGCACAGACACCCCTGCCCCAGCGGATCTCGAGACAGGTATCAGCATCAATACTTTGAACAAGCACAACAGAAGCTCTGCAAAATACACCACTTCCCCTTCGTTTCGGGATCAGACCGCCAGCACTGGAAACGTATTCGACGACAGAGACTCCACGGATTCGAAGATATGGACAGAAATAACAGCAAGTCGTCGAACAGAATCACGCGACATAACCCCCCTAATCCTCCTCATAACCACCCTCCTCATCCTCACCATCTTCGACCTTTCCCACACACACCGCCTAGAACAACGCGGTCTGTTCGAAGCGGCATATGTCTGCATAACTCTGCTAGCTCTCGCCTCTCTGTGGCTGGAGTTTAAGAGCAAGCCGAGATGGGAGCGCACTCATGCGCTGAAGCTCAGGGTGCTTTTGGCGAGTGGGGTTTATGTTGTGCTTATTTGCGTGTTTGCGTTCGAGGTTGCTACAAGTGGGAGGGTTTGGAGGCGTGTGCCTGTGAGGGACGATGGGCAGTATTTGTATGAAAATGCAACGGGAGTAGTAGGTCGGGGAATGGAATCAGAAGGGCGAGGATTTGTAGCCAGATAGACAACTATGCGTTCGATCTAGTTGGAATATCATACAAGTATATTCAACATTTACTGTAGTAAGGATACTCCGCGAGGGCGCGAATAATCGAAATGTTTTTAAATTGATGGGCTTGATATAACAGTGGGAGTTTGCTTCGCCTTTTCACCCACTAGTATCTTCCGCCTACGGGAAGACATCTCTTTCGACGGGATTAACCCCAATCGTTGATTCATTAGTGAACAAAGCTTGAAGGAATTGGCGATATGTCCACTAAAAGGCCCTGGACATTTAGTAAGCTCCTCCACTAAACACGAAGTTTAGGGGATTTAACCCCGCATTCGACCCCGCAATACGGTGGCCGGAATAGTTGCATAAGCTCAGGGTCGTTGGCACATTGTGAACGTCCTGGGATCTTTGCCCAAAAGCTCAACACCCAAACGATATCTCTAAGAGAGTTGCTGGATCCATCGAACACTTGAACACAAATGCTCTAAAGACCGGTACCATAAAATCCAAACTCTTCTTGCACCCAGTCGCCCCAATCGCCAGTATCGAACCCAGCTAGCAAATCGTCTTCGGGGCCAGGTGGTGTCTGAAGGGATCCAGTCAGTTTTGAACGAGAACAACAAATAGCAGAAAAATGCAAGCTTACCGCAAGACTATGTCTGGGCATGTCAAACCCTTGATTTTTCTCCGGAGCTGCACCGTACAAGACCGCAGTCTCGCTGGTCATACCACTCTCTTTGTCTTTTTGGCAAATGCATATCCGGCCGAACAGAGCCGAGATACGATCCGTCAGCTTGCTTTGCCATGCAGCGAGCGTCGTGGGTTCCTGGTTCGAATTGATGAAACAGCTTGCCGCGAACAGCAGCCAGAATACCTGGAAGCCGTTCCCTAGGCAGAGAATTCGCTCTTCGAGGAGGTCGAAGACTTTGTCGATCTGTTGGATCTGCAATGCAGCTTCGATACTTGAGGTGAGAGGATCTGTCATGTGTTTGTTGTAAGCAAGTGTTTTGAAAGGAACCATGGGGGTCCGAACGAGACGAGATATGTCAGAACTTACCACCAGAAACATTTTGAGCTTGCAGCAAACAGATGCAGAGGCTTGCGCGCACGAGATTTGGCCTGGGAATGCTCATTTGGCTGTACCCAGCCTTGGGCATGCGGTCATAGATACTAAGAATAACTCTAGCGGAGTCGATGCAAACGAATTTGGAATGATTCTTGTTCGCTTCGCTTTCGCTCTCGATAGAAAACGGAAGGTGTAGTATCATGAGCATCTGATGGAGCTGCAGCTCGATGGATCGTTTTAGCAGAAACACCTTTTTGATTTCGTCTTCAGAAGCCTGGGGTGATGTCCATGAGGGTATGCTGGCAAACTTGCTAGCGACAAGGTCATGGTAGGAGAGCAGTTCGGCGTAGGTGAGGGCGCGGTGCTTGTCCAAGTTATTCACGAGATTGCTAATCGAGTTCCGGAGAGGTTTGAGATCATGAGTGAATCGTTGAAATGAAACGTCGCTGAGGATTTCATCGGGTCGAGCAGGCAGTTGATGGGTTGTCTCTTCGTCAAAGTCATCATCGCATAGGTTACTGGGAGGCTCGCAATCGGAGAAGAGAGAGCCCGAGAAAGATGGCACACCCCAGTCTATAGTGCAAGACATTTCGAGCTCGGTCATCGTTGCCCATAGCCGCCGACGCATCTCCTGCTCGTAGACAGACATGCGAGTTCCCAACACAGAAGGAGAACGATGGAATCCATGTCCAACGGCGATAGCGAGAAGTGTTTGCGACAAGACAAAGTGGCGCTTAAGCTTGATTGCGTTGACGCGCTTCGAGAGTAGTAGGAGACATGGAAGCTGGAACGAAGTGATGGTTGTGTGTTTTTGGCTTTGCAAAGAGTGAAACGTCTCGGCAGCCTGGACCCAAAGACCTGCTTCAACTACAGCGCTTGATCTGATACCCTCGAAAGAAACGGGGTCATCAGGATAGAGACAGCGGGAACATGACATGGCTGCAAGAAGTATGGCAGTGAAACTCGACGGATTAACCAAGTCCCCAGACCAAAGTTTGTCGAACTGTCTCCAGAAAGAATTAGTGTGGAGTATACGGTAAACACCCTCAAAATGCTTAAAATATAGACGCATCAGCTGGCGACAACGACCTTCTGATGGAATGAGGCCCTTCAGAACGTCATTAATAGCCTCTGGAGGTGTTTGGTTGGTGTTAGATAGGCGAGTTTTGCCAAGAGATTGAATACTGCGTTTGTGCATGGCTAGGACCCGATGCTCACGAGACATTCTTTTTAGGAAAGTATAGACTGATGGGAACTGAATTTGAATGTTAGTATAAAACAAGCTTGGGAACACTGGACTCACGTAGGATAGAATGCTGGAAGGATCACTTGGACCGCGATACTGGGTTTTAAAGCCCTTCCCTTTTAATAATACTGGATCAGAAGGTTGATTTTGTCGAGTTTCTTTAGCCGCAATGACAGTTTCATTGGCAACAGAAATTTGTGCGTTGGATGCTGGGGTAAGAGGCAAAACATCGTGAGGGCTAGAGGCGAAGGACAACCTAGGCTCGAAGTTTGCTGTACCGATTTGCGGCCCTGGCGGCTGGGGCTGTTGGGTGAGCTGAACTTGTTGTACAGGTGTGTCCCGTACGACTGATGGCCCTGGAAAATCCACGTAGGGGTACGCCGAGGGAAGAGGCGGATTTGGGTTAGGATTCAGACGCTTCGGGGAGGCGGGAAGTTGATCATGACGTGCCTGCTCTTCAAGAAGACGCTCGTCGTATCTGAAACACGGAACATTAGTACATCCTTCTTTCCACACGTTGAGCTGGATTGGGAGGAGAAAGATTATTTGTTTCATCTTGAGAAGCATAGTGTATGAATATATTCGAAGTACATTGATTTCAACTAAGTACAAGAACTCAAGGAGGTGGATGGCAATCATAAGTCCAGATCATCACTTACTCGCAAAGCCCGGGGTCAATCTCGTTACATCTGGAACATACTGGCAAAGAACGGTCGCATTTCAACTTTCGCCGACGACATTCAAGGCAAGATAGAACACTAAATCTATTAGTGCTAATTTTCTAAATATAAAGAGCAAGAGCAATGTACAGTCTCTTGCGTTTCGTGGCCTTCGCAGCGGGAGGCAAAGGGCCTAACGGACGAGGTAGCGCACGAGGGTCTGAGGGGGACTGCATTTCGCGGAGTTGGAAGCAGGGCAGAGTCCCGGAGCACGCTCAACGATGGAATAGGAATATGGCAGGCTTGCACAGTGCACTGCTGGTAGCCTTGCGATTGCTCCGACTCGGGCGAGAGGGCGGAGAAACAAATAGTCGCTGGGATTGCCCAGAGTCACCGCCAACAGCCGTAGACAAAAAGGTTAAACACAGCAAAGAAACTGGCGGAGGTGGTGCTTCAAAGGAATACCGGTATGCGAGCCATGCAAGTCAGCGCCGTCGGAGATGCGGACATGATGACTAACACAGCTCCACCAATCTAGTCAGCCCCTGATTTCTCGCTTGTCGGATTTGACCTGAGACAGGGGGGGTGCTAACGATCTCCGAGCTAGCACGGTGGGCCCGGCGAGCCAGCAGTAATTATATTATCGATAGATATTTTCGTTGTCAATTATTACACAACAAATCTCGTGGACTTGAGAACGCGATTTAAGCATCATGAGCGAAATACCACAGAACAATTCCCCAATGGGGGCGGAAAAGACAGACGTTGAACGACAATCGCCTTCACAATCACTCGACCAAGAACATGCCACTACGAAGCCTCCTGCTGGCCCAACTCCAGCCCCAAATGGCGGTTTACTTGCCTGGATGCATGTTGCCGGATGCTTCATGCTGTTTTTCAACACCTGGGGAATTTTGAATGCTTTCGGTGTATATCAGGTATGGATTCTCAGAACTCATTTCACCCCGAGAATATAACTGACTTACAAAAAAAAGACCTATTATGAATCCGGTGATCTTTTCCATGCGACGTCATCAGAAATCTCATGGATCGGCTCCATCGAAGCTTTCATGCTGCTTCTGGTCGGTTTCTTTGTAGGGCCGATATACGACAGAGGGTTTCTCCGTACATTACTCCTTGTTGGAGGATTTCTCGTGGTATTCGGTCATATGATGCTCAGTCTATGCACCGCATACTGGCAGGTTGTCTTGGCGCAAGGCTTTGTAATTGGTAAATACCTCCCAATTACCAGCCTCTTTGAACAGGATATAATTAACAAAATATTCATTTAGGCATCGGAACAGGATTTCTGTTCGTCCCTTGCGTCGCAATTATCCCCCAATACTTCAGCACCAAGATGGGAGCCGCAATGGGACTCGCAGCCTCCGGCTCTGCCCTGGGCGGCATAATCTACCCCATCGTGCTGTACAAACTCATCGGAAACGTTGGCTTCCCATGGGCCATTCGAATCATGGGCTTCATCGCACTAGCCACTTTGCTCCTACCCATCATGGTCCTTAGACTACGCGTCAAGCCGCCAAAGGTGCGCGCCTTACTTGACTGGTCCGCCTTCACCGACTTCCATTACATGGCTTTCGTCTTCACTTCCCTCGTCGCATACATGGGTCTCTTCGTCATCTTATTCTACCTCTCATACTACGCCGAAGCTCAACGTATCACCAATACCTCGTTGGCCTTTTACCTTGTCCCCGTGTTCAATGCGGCATCTATGTTCGGCCGTACGATACCAAATGCCCTGGCAGACCGATGGGGACCTTTCAACATTCTCGCACCGGCAGCCCTATCGTCGGGAATCTTGATGCTCTGCATGATGGCTGTAAACTCAAAAGGCGCAATTATTGTTGTTGCCTTGCTCTCCGGATTCATGAGCGGGGCTTTGATCGGTCTACCTCCGATATGCTTCGTCGCTCTCACGAAAGACAAGTCTGTCTTGGGAACTCGGGTGGGAATGGGATATGCGATGCTGTCGTTGGGCGTGCTGGCTAGTGGCCCAGGGGGTGGTGCTATTCTGGGTTCAGGCGATTCGCTGAACTGGCATGGCCTTTGGATATTCGGCGGCGTAGCGACTTGTGTTTCTGCGCTGGGCTACGCCGCGATCAGGGTTTCCAAGTATGGAGCCAAGCCCATGATCAAGGCGTGAGGGTGGAAACAGTTCAACATAGAACACGTTCCTTGCTTTTGGGATTCAAAGGCATGAGCGTTGAGAGGAATGGGAGAAGAAAGAAGCATATGATGAGAATGCAAGACTGATGGGTTTCATTTTACTGGATCCCTTATGTAATAAAACTCAGCTTTGCTAGAGATCAGACTGAGCTGGAGGAAATGACAGGTATGGCTATGCAAAGCCAGGCTCAGAACCCCCTTGTGGGGACGCTGAATACGAGTATATTGCCCGAGCAACAAATAATAATCAATCTTCAAACATTTTCACGTTCAAACAACTCCTCGTAATTATTTGCAAAAAAGCCTTCTAAACGTCATATTTTTAAATCATGGTTCCGTTGGTAATTACATTATCCAATACGGTGAAGACTGGCCACCGTATTACGGGGTTGAATGCCCCAATCTCCAAAATTTAGTGTCGAAGCACACTGATTTTCCAGGGTCTTTAGGGGACGCATATCCCATATTTAGGCCTTTGCCACAAAATAAATATACCGGGACAATCCCCGCCGTACGCCGTACAAGGCGTGGACGAGAAGCATAATTGACATTTTGATTCCAACTTGGCCAGTCATGGGCTTGAATCATTCCGTAGAGGTATTACAATTGATCACTAGACTTAACATTTTGGAACTGTGTCTCCGAAACCGGGGATCTCGAACTGAGCCTGCTGCTCCTTATACTATTGAAATTGTTTGATTTTTCACTTGGAACATGTGGTAAATGATGTTTTTAACAAGTCTATGAAATTTATAATCGTCTAAGTTGCTACAACAAAAGAAACCCAGCTCTAAGGTGCTATCGTAAAAATCCCATCTCTTTCCAATATTTAACATACTTCAAAACCAACTCTTTGCTAATCGGCTCACAATTCCTTAGCGTTCCCGAATGCTCCCGACTATGAGCAGTATCCAAGACCATGCCTCCACAAGCCATGCGCAGAAAGTCCGTGTTGAAAAACTCCACGAGCCGTGCTGCAGGGTTTTCAGAAGCCGCAAGGCTTGGGGGAAACTCTCGCACCCGACGTATCCATTCGTCATACGGAAGTAGATTTCCTTCTGGAATACCGAGAGCTTGTGCGAGAACCACAAGCATCTCGGGCCAGGATTGTCGCACCGGGTTCTCGATGTGGTAGATTGGGTATGCAGCCTCGTTCCCAAGTAGCAGCTCCCCCAGGGTGGCAGCCACATCATTGACGGGACACCAAGACAATGCTCCGTCGAGATCAGGCAGGGCATTGAGCGTTTGCGATGACTTGATCAGATGCGCTAGGTGCTCAACTGGATTCCAATACCCGTTGGTCTTCGAGCCCGAGATTTGCCCGATTCGAACCGCCATTATGCGATAAGTATCTGGATATCGGTGAAGCGTTTTGTCCAACATTCGCTCGCAGATGAGTTTGGCATCGGCGTAGCCCATGGGGAGGACAGATTCCACGGTCACCCTTTCTTCCGGTGCGAGAGCGTTCCCGCTTACGAACGGGTGGCAGCCCATCACGGAAACGGACGACACGAATTGGAAGCCAACCGAGGGGTCGTTCTCGCTGCGGCGGCAGGCGCATTCGCGTGCCAAGTCTATCAGGTTCCGCATGGTCTTAATTTGAAGTTCGAAGGCTCGAACGGGGCGTGTCATGCTCATGGCCCATGCATTGTGGACAATGTGGTCGACGGAGCCAGCCAGACGTTGGTAGACGGTGCTTGATAAACCCAACATTGGTTTGGATGTGTCCGTTTCGAGAAATTCGAGTTTTGAAAGGGCTTCCCGGTTCAAAATAAGACCTCTTGATTCAAGTGCTTCTTTTTGACGAGTTGCCACATCCACGCTACTTATTCTGTTGAGACAGATGACTCTGCCCACGCTTGGTTGCAACGCAAAGTATGACACCAGGTGAGATCCCAGACTTCCTGTCGCTCCAGTGACAAGTACACATTTGCCAGCGTTGACTACCCTATTGGAAGTAGGCGAGCAAATTGGCGCGGAGAAGTTTCCAGTATATTTTTCAATAAAGGAATCGACTACAGCTTGACGAGCAGCAAAGTCAGTCGTGGGGTTCGAGATGGGTTTGGGGAGCATAAGTACCCGATCATAGCTAGGCCCAGAAGCAAGGGCCATAATGATGTGCTGAACCGAATTCTCAGGCAGGTTGCCATCAGACCAGTCGACGTGACCATATCCATTGGCCTGCAAGACCTTTTCCCACCGAGGTGGCTGCGACAGTGCGTGTTTTCGACCATCGTTGAAGAGCCACCATCCTTCAACCAGTCCAAATACCGAGTCGACCCAAGGTATCGGCATCGACATCTCGAGCATCATCAAGAATCCATCCGGACGAAGAAGATGGTGGATGTTCTTTGTGGTAACGGCCAAGCTTTGAGTCGCGTGGACGCAGTTTGTGGCGAGGACAACGTGATGGCGATTCATGAAATGGGCTGGGGGCGCTTTTTCGATATTGAGGATTTCGAACTTCATGAAAGGGTGGTGCTTGAACCGTTTTCGGAGGCCTGCAACCAGCGATGGAGAAATATCTGTAACGGTATACTGGAACGGAATACCGGAGGCAGCAAGGAGTGGTACCAGTCTTGCTGTGGTTCCTCCGGTACCGGCTCCCAGCTCGAGAATATTGATGGGCTCATTCTGCTTCGGAAGTTGAAGTAACAGTTGCTTCCAAAAGCGTTCCAACAGACTAATCCAAGCAGTATTCATTGGGCTCAAAGCGTAAGTGCCCGCGACAAGCTCTTTGCCCTCTGGCGTACCAAAGATCAGCTGAATACCATCAGTCTCACCAATAAGACACTCTGCAAGTTTGCAGCCTGTCAGACTTGTGAGCTTGTGATCATATCCATGCTCGGGGCTGTCGCGGAGAAGCTCTTGCAGCAGTGTCTCCGCCGATTTCGAAGTCACGGGGATGGCGGTTCGGCTGATCGTTGAGCCATTGAGGTCCACAATTCGTGCCTTTTCAAGTAAGTCGTAAAAGACTTCCATGACTTGCTCATGTTTGGGGAGATACTTGACTCGACTTAAGACTTGACCGGCTTTTGCCTCACGAAGAAAGCACCCCATCTTCTCGAAAGCATCAACAACATGTACTACCACCAGTTCGT
This sequence comes from Lachnellula suecica, assembly GCA_007825345.1. NCBI lineage: Eukaryota > Fungi > Ascomycota > Leotiomycetes > Helotiales > Lachnaceae > Lachnellula > Lachnellula suecica. Next base: position 46,927 of record QGMK01000019.1, on the reverse strand, counting down.
TTTGCTGAGGAAGCACGTGGTCCATGTAGCCACCGAACTGGTTCTCCTCTATGCATTGGTCCGTAAGCTGTTTCACGTCGGTAAACGTGTCAACGATGACTTCGGCGGAAAAGGTTGTAGAAGGCGAATGGTCTGAGACAAGTTCCCAGGTTCCATTCTGCGTCGACGTCGCACTACCGGCAGGCGTCTGTACGCCCCCAACATTCTCATATTCCTCCTCCTCTTCCTCCTCCTCTTCGTCAGCGGCGGAGTCATCCGAAATGCCTAACTTGGACGACAGGCAGTTTACAAGGCTTTGGAAATCTGTCATTGCGATGAGCTCTTCAAGCTCCAACTTCACTTTGAACTCGTTTTCCACCTCTCGTGCAACTTCCATTGCCAATAAGGAATCAATTCCTAGCTCAACAAGATCCGATTTCGGCTTGACCTCCTCTGGCTCAAGACCCAGAAGGTTGCATAACAGTCCTCTGGTGCCGCCAGAGATATCTCGCTGTGGGTTTTTGATCTTCTTGACTTTCTTCTGCTTCACAGGCATCTGCTGGCGGGCGGGCTCCAGGGGTTCGGATGAAAACTCAGGGTATGTGCTTTTGGTCGCCGGCATTTCTGGCGGGGTGGGTGGAGGTGTTAAGGCAGCCTTGGCGCCCTTGGATTTAGGAGACAGCCTAGCCAGCGTCCTTGCCATGCCACTGATTGGTACCTTCACAAAGTGAAGTCCCAATACAACCCACACTAAGTCTCCACTGCTGGAGTCGAAGACAAATATGTCGCTCACGTATTCCTTCTCTGAAGGACTGTGGTGTCGACAATAGACATCCCAGAACTTTGGTCGTGAATCTTGTGGCACAGTTGGTGATCGGATCCACTGATCGACCCTGTTAGATAGGTACATATCACCGTCTCCACAGTCGGTCATGCAGTTGAGGAAGATTCCTGCAACCTGGCAGAATGTATCAGCCAGACCAACACTGAGGACAGTCTTTTTGTCGTCCTGCTTGATGATGCGTCCGGCTGACTCGTTACCTTGAGAGGCGATCTTTTGCAGACCTCTGTACTCTTCGTCGTTATATTGCACGATGTGTGCAAATGCCTTGTAAATATTTCGGCTGCCTTGAATGACTTGCTCTGCATCTGGCCCGTTAAGTAGAGCCAGACAACGCTTTTGGTCTACTAGGCGCTCGTACTTCGAAAAGTCGTAGACGGCGGTCTTTGCGCTTCTAAACACTATCCGGCCAGAGACATGTAGTGTGGCATCTGACTTTACACCGCCAATGTTGGTACTGGTGATACTCCACTCCCAGTTAGAGTTGTCAGCACTTGTCTTTTTGGCGTCAAGCCAGACAAGCCTTGACGGATCAACGCATAATGGCGCGCTGCCCTCCATCCCTTGAAGCTCTGGATGAAGTTTTGTGTCTCCTGAGTTTGCAAGGCTCCCGATCGCATCCATAGCAATGACATGCTGAAATGTGCTGGGGCAGATTGGAGCTGTTTGGGCAATGACGTGGGCAGAAACGTAAGTCAAGTACTCCTGTGACGCAGTATTGATCTGGAATCTCCCATGAGTCTTTGTGGCATCTTGATATCCTAAGAATGTCCACAGGCCTTTAGGAGTATCCAGAAGTTGCGGAGTCACAGACTCGACCTTCTGTTCTCTGACTTTGCGAGCCAGCCAGTGCTTGGATTTCTCAAATTGGTAAGGTGGCAGCAAAATGAGAGAGTATTCCGATGTTTGATCGACGTGATGTGCCCAGAAGGCGGCATTCACCCCTTCTTTCCACAAGCTGGTAGTAACATCTGCTAGATTCTGAACCGCGCCGGGACCAGTAATATTGACTGCCTGGAAGTGGGAGGATTTGGGAGAGCTTAAAGCTCGACTGGTCATAGACGTGATGCCTGAGTTAGACCCCGCTTCAAGCCAGACGCTAGAAGGGTGTTTTTGGGCTAGCCGTTGGACTGCATGGCCAAAGTATACAGGATTTCTCATGTGGGAAGCGAAGAGCCCGGTAGTCGATGGAGCAGTACCATCTTTTGTTGCTCGCTCGTGGTGGATAACGGGATCTCTGAAGATAACATCATGGCCTACTGTTTCCAGATCCTGCAGAAGAGGATCAACAAGCGTCGAGTGAAAAGCATTGGTGACGTCGAGTTGCTTCGCTTTGAGGGACGAAAAGGCTTGGTTATTCGCCAACGTTTTTCTGAGAAGCTCCACGGCGTTGGAACTCCCAGCGATTGTAAAGCTCCGGGGTCCATTGTAACACGCAATGGTGACATTGTCCGATGTGCTCAAACTATTCGTCTCGCGCAAAAGTCTCTCGACATCTTCTTGGTTCCCATCAAGAGCCACCATAGAGCCCTGGTCAGAGCCCCATTTGCTCTGAATGATACGTGCTCTCTCTGAAATGACTTTCAAAGCGTCATTCAGGCTGAGCACACCAGAGACGCACATAGCTGTCAACTCTCCGAAACTGTGGCCAACCACTGATGCAACCCTTACTCCACTGTCTATCCAAGCTTTGGCGCTTGAATACTGGATGGAAAATAGCATGGTTTGCAACTGGACGATGTCTTCGACAGGCGTTTTCTGGAAAATAGCCGGGTAGAAGCTGGCCAATCCTAGAGAGCGACAGGTTTCGTTACATTTGTCGAGATAAGTCCGGAGAAGTTTGTTTTGTTCAAAAATCTCGCTATCGAGTCCGACAAAACGTGATGTTTGGCCCCCAAAGCAAAGTACTATTGGCCGAGGTGACACGACGCGTGCTGCTGAGGATATACCCCCACGTCCACCCGTAAAAGAAGCCAACTTCTCTTCGAGCTCATCCACGTAATTGCAACTGAGAATCAAGGCCTGGTTGAGTGAACGATTTGATTGTCGCGATAGCTGGAATGATAAGTTTGAGATCGTTAAGCGACTGTCGCTCCCCTTGTTCGACCTCAGCAAAGCAAGGAGTTTGGTACAATACGCTCGGAGACTTTGCTCGTCTAGCCCAGAAAACCAGAATGGAACTTTCAAGGTCGATCTTTGATCTGAGGTAACCTTTTTAGGCTGGTTGGATGGTGGTTGCGTCACCACCAGAGAAGCGTTACTGCCAGATGCGCCGTAGTTGTTGAGAAGTGCCACTCGGAAGTCAGAATCCCAGGCTTTTAGCTTGGTGGAAATTTCAATGTTGTCCGAAGGCGAAGCGTTGAGCTTGGGACTTATCCTCTGGAAACTGGGCTGAGGAGGAATCGCTCCATTGTGGATCATCAGAAGCGTTTTGACGAGAGCTGCAATTCCCGAAGCACATTCCAAATGGCCCACAAGGCCCTTTACAGAGCCCAATGAAATGGAATCAGATCTTCCGGGGCCCCCAAAGACCTTGCGGATGCTTTCATATTCCGCTTTATCGCCAACTTGTGTTCCTGTACCATGTGCTTCAACAACGGACACATTTTTCGGGTCCAATCCAGCTTTGCGAATCACGCTGTTAAAGACATTCGACAAAGACAACACGCTTGGTGCGGTGATGGCTGAGCAGTTCTCGTTCTGGTTAATAGAAGATGCTTGTATGACACCCAGCACTTGGTTGCCATCTTTTATGGCGTCTGACAACTTCTTCAAGAACACCGCTCCCGATCCTTCACCTCTGCAATAGCCGTCTGCATTGGAATCAAAAGGCTTGCACTGCCCGGTAGGACTGAGAAAAGAAGCACCATCGAGGTTCTGATACCATTCCGGAGACGCCATGATACTAGTTCCGCCGGCAAGAGCAGCAGAGCACTCGCCACTCAGGATAGCCCGACATGCCTGATGCACAGCCACAGCAGAAGACGAGCACGCTGTATCGATGGTGATACCAGGTCCACTCCAACCAAAGTAATGGCTGATCTTCCCAGCTGCAAAGGATTTAAGTGTGCCTGTCGCAGTGTATGCATTGGGGGGATAGCAAGCAACATTGCTTTCGTAATCAGCAACCCCAATACCAACGTAACATCCGATCTGGGGGTCGACGTTGGACATATTGAAGTAGCCAGACTGCTCCACCGCTTGGTATGCTACCTGCAACATTAAACGTTGCTGCGGGTCTGTGGACGACATCTCCCTGGAGCTTTTCTTGAAGAAACGATGGTCGAATGCATCGTGATCGTTCACAAAGTTGCCGAACCACTTCCTTTCCTGGTCATAGTCGCGCCACGCAGGGGTGTGGAAGTCCAACCGTTCAGTTGGAACTTCCTTGTGCTGTGACTTTCCTATACGGAGAGTGTTCCAGAACTCATCTGTATCATCCCCACCAGGGAAATTGCATGCCATTCCGATGACGGCAATTGCATCGTCTTCCGTAGAGGTAAGTAGACGAGAGAATTGGGCTGGCAGCTGAAATTTGCCGCTTCCAACATCTGCACCTTGCATCAATCGGCCGCCCAACTTGCGAACAAGCCACTGTGGGACACATCGCTCACGACCAAATGCGACGACAAGGGATTCATGAAGTGATGTCGAGGACTGAAGAGACGTAAATAACTGATGCCAATTCGCTTGATCTGTAAGCATGGCATGGGTTGCTGTATGGTGTAGCTTGTCTTCGGAGGAGTACTCCTCTCCGTTCGCAGATCGTGTTGGGAAATGCAGTAACGAAGAATTCGGGAATTGGAAAGCTGGGTCTGAATCAAAGAAATGTAGGAGAGACTTTATATCCCCACTGCGGTTGCCACAATGAAATGCACCGCGGAGAGCGGTTTCGGCGAATATCAAACCAGCCTCTCTCAGCTTTTTGAAAAGTTCCGCGGAACCGCTTTTGGGGGCCGTGACCGTCACGAGCTTTTCCTCGGAAAGTACAGAAATGTACGCCTTTGTAGAAAGTTAGCGTCGGAAAGGTAAAGGCTGGAAAGAAAACTGTACCTCTGGAAAATCCTTCAATACTCGGGCCAGCTCATTTCCGGCCGCAGGGGAAGATACCGCCATAGATTGCCACTCGCACTTCGACTCCCCAGCGTCAACCATTGCGCCAATAACAACAGCCATTCGAATAGCCGCTGCACCATTGACTTCCAACTCGTCAATATTCGCAGAGCTTGCCACCGCTGCCGAACTAAATAAGCCGGTACAAAGTCCAGCTGTCTCAACAGGGACCCCAAATGCCTGTTTGAGATTGTCACTGTGTGAAAGCTTCGGACGCAATTGTTCCACCAGCGTTAAGTACTGTGTTAAGTGTGTGATAATTACGATTCTTTGTTGGGTAGTCAGTATTGCTTTGGTGACGCTTCGAGAGCTTGGGGACTTACGGAGTAATGAGAATGTTTGGAAGAGGGAACATTTCTTTCGGAAATGTTCCTTTTCGAATCCACTCATTGAAAGCTTCCAAAAGCTTGCGGCCAGAGACCACTTTTAGCTCAGGAAGAGTTTCTGAAATGGACTGCCAATGCTCTGGAAGCTTTGACATAACCTCCACAATCCATTCGAGGCCCTCCGTCTCAAGCAGAGTTGATCTGAGCTTCCTTAAGAATTCTGCATTTATATCTGGATCTTGGGGACCAAATATCAGGGTCAAGCCCTTCTGGTTGAGGTTGCAAGTAGAGTTGGCCATTTTTGATATTGTTGAAATTTAAAAGCCAAAATGTTTAAAGTCAATTAGCGTATGCCATGTGCGACGTAGTCCGTTATATATGGCTTTGCACGTCACTAACTAATAGCTCATTACTGAGCCTTGCAGAGGCTCTTAGTCGTCCAAAAGCACGTGATGTGGCAGCCGAGCTGTGCTTTGTTGCTCAATCCTTCGACCCAAAGATGGGATGGTTAGCCATGATACCTCCGCTCAACAAGGGCATACTTCTCCGAGCCGTGCCGCGAGGCCAGTGTACCCTGAAACATTTTGACGCGGGAGACGGGCGACTTGGCTCCATCTCATCAGGGGTCTTAAAAGCTCTTGGAGCTAAGGAACTACGTACGTAGCGCTATAAACAGAAAGGATCATAGTGCAAATACAGTAAGCAACCTCGGAGAACTAAAGATAACGTCGGTCAGTTTTGGGATTATATTGGCAATGCAGTCAGATGCTATCCTCAGTGATCGAAGGTTACCAGGACCGAAAGCAGAGAGTGGATAACGGATATTTGGGTGGGTGGCCAAAGCGGTCGTCATCTTACAACCACCACACCGTACCGCTCTGGTACGCGATGCGAGGGACTGGGTTCGGAAGAAAGTTCTTATGCGGCGCGGATGCTTACATACAGCCCCCCCCCCTGAACGAATGTTAGCGTGCAAGAGTGGCACAAATCTCTTTTGTATGAGAATTGGCTCGTGCCAGCCTGGTTACGCTAACATTCATTCAGGGGGGGGGGGATTGTAGATAGTCGAGCCCGATAGCATACAAGAGTCAAGCGCGATAGCTTCCTTCATGGTTCTTGCCACGTGGCCCCACTTCGTACAGATAACTTACCACCCAATCACCCACGTTACTTTTCTAATAATTGATTGCTAACGCTCACTACAAGCGATAATCCCGGTGAACGACACGCTTTGTTCATGATCAGATAAAGTGGCAGAGCGTGATCTTCGTGCTTACATCCTTCGATATCCGCTGAGCCCCAGGTACTCGTGCGGCCGATAAGTCTGCACTTGGTTAGATGCCGGAACTCTAATTCTGGTAGGAATTTCTGGAAGAGTGGGTTTGTTGTTATGATCGACAGAGTCGGATTGGACCAAAACCCCTGTTTTAGTCTAACCGTGTGCAGACTTATCGGCCGCACGAGTATCATGCGGAGGCGACGTTGAGTCCCACTATTCTTGCTGCTTAGTTCTAACGTCAGCTCACGGAATCGGGATCTTTAAACGGCTTCGGCACTGGGCCATTATACTTCGTAGTGACCCTCCAAAGGTCAGCCAACCACAGGACTTCTGTCTTATTCTCCGATAACCGAATGCGGCACAGTGTGAAGACCTTACCTGCCTGTCGGGATTTTCCCAGTGGTGCTGACAGATTCTGGCCTTCCGATGCTATGAAAGTGGGGGACTTCGCAAGGTTATTTTTGTACTCTGATTCTGCAGAAGATCTTGCCAGCATCCCGCGATCCTAATCCCCATGTTTTCCTGGCGGAGATGGCGTTCCTTTACGACGGTATGCTTGTCCGAGCACGGGGGATAGTCCCTTTCTAGACCGTGTTTCTTCTTACGAAAAACATCGCAACAAAGCTCCTTTTTAGCTCGCAATAACGTGCCCCCCTAGCTGACAGGTTGCCCTAAGACCCCGTCATCTGGATGTTGCTGCAGTGCAGGGTGCAAGATATGGCACTTCAACGGCGCGGTCCCCTGTTGGACGCGAGCCACCAAATGGTTCACCCTGTCGACATCGCCGATTATAGTTTTTGCGCTTATCCTTAAACATACTAAAAGGATTTCCTTTCGTAAATATTGTTTCATAATTGTTATTTTTGGCATGTGGGGCGAGCGAGTTTCTGAAGAGAATTTGTCGAGTGTCGATGTTCCCGTGTGTCATGATGGTGGCTCTTTCAATATGCATAGTTGAAATTAAGGTTGCCCGAGTCTAAGTTTGACTCAAGGTTGTTTACTTTCTCAGTTAACTTGGAACATGACATGGATCCGTTTTGCGTGTTCTGAATCTGGGTATCCAAGTTTAAACTTAAAGATCTATTTTCGAACTTGGATCTTCATGAGTACTAGTTTTATGCTTTTTGTTGCGTATTGATAGTTTTCACTTGCAAATTTTGAGCTGAATTCACCTATTGAAAGATTGTACAGACTTGGCTTAGAACTACGCAAGTTCTAATTCCAAACATGTTTCAAGATGGACTTATATTGGGGCGTTTTTGTATTGGATATCCTTCCCAGTATCCACTATTTGCTCTCTCAGGATGCTAAAACTTACATGAGGCTCAAAGCTGCCGAAAATCCACCCTCAAGAGTACCAGGAAATGCTGCCCCTAGCTCAAACCTTTACCGCCCGGTCTTGTCGTTCTCTGTAGTCCCGAATCGTATCTTGTACCATGATAGCACTATCGTGATGCCATATTTTGAAAGAACGATCCTTTATCTCTTCGAAAGCTCCCTCGGCTTTGACTCGCTTCGCCGGATCTGCCCATTCTGGCTGGTGAAAAAGATCACAAACACGTCTACTACTGTTTACAAGCCACTGACTACGAGTTCTTCGAATTTCGTTGTAGGTTTCAAAAGCGGTTTTCAAAGCCTTCCCTTTGGATTCAGGGCTTTCCTTCATCCGCGTAGAGACTTCATCCAGTAAAGTAGAGAGACATAGCGCATCTTCAATCCCCGAAGATGCTCCTGCGCCATGATGGGGACTTGATGCATGCGCTGCGTCGCCAACGAGGCAAACCCTGCCATAGTTGTAGGCAGGAACTGGATACTCGAATAGATCGAATAAAGCCCATTGGTCAAGCTCCTCCGGGAACAAGCGAACTAGATTGTGGACTGGAAGACACCAGCCCTCAAGTGCGGCCTCAACATCTTTGCGTGAGGCACGTGCCGTAGTTGGTTTATCGAGGGGCCAGTCGTTGGGATCGCTGACGATTACAGTAGCACCAATCATCTTGAGATTCACAGGACTATTTGGTGGAGTGACTCGTTAGCACTCCGTTTCATCAAATATATGCAAACTTGATCAAAGTTGAGGTTAGGGAGGTCAAGAGAATCAACCTACTAATGGATCAAATGCGCGTTGGGACCAATATGCATATGCTGCCGGTTGGTCTTGTACTCGCCCAAAGCTTCGAGGGCCTTTTCCTTGGGAATCAGAGCTCGATATGCAACCTTGTGCGTATACTGGGGATATGAGGCGGGGTTATCCTTCCCAAGTAGCAATTTGCGTGTTGTAGATTTGATGCCGTCACAACCAAAGACTTGAAAAGTCAGGTTAGTCAAACATTTAGAATTGATAAAGCCATACCTGCATCAGCTGTAGCTGTGGTTCCATCAATGAACTTGATAGTAATCTTATCGTTCTCGTCTTTCTCTTCTATGGATTCCAGCCGTTTCTGCAGATGAATTACACCCACTGGAATGACCTTGACCAGGTCCTCCAAGAATTGATCTCGACGAACAGTTTCCCACCCATTAATGCCGGCATCCAAAGTGAGAAGCATTTTTTGATAGTCAGGGTCATCCTCGCGATGTTGGGTGTAGCCATCAATCCAACGTAGATAGGATTTTGGATCCTTTTCGTCCATTGACGCATTAACCGATCCGCCGGATCGAAGTGCCTTAACGACAGCTGGATTGATGTTTTCCATGCATTGAACTGTGCGAGCAGTAAATCCGATACCAACTCCCAGGGCACGGAAGTTACGGGCTTGCTCAAATACTTTCACGTTCACTCCCCGGTGAATCAGACCAGCAGCAAGTACAAGTCCCACAATGCCGCCACCGATAATGGCGACCTCAATAGGTTCGTCCGTCGTGATAGTGCCCGGCATTTTGAGGTTTTGAAAGTTTCAGTGTATTGGTGATGGTAGAAATGAATGTGACTAAAGTGCAAGACAATTTTATTTCGTTCTCGCTGTAACTTTAACGAATTTTATCACTCCGAAACTCAATGTCGATTTAAAAACTCCCAAGGAAACGATTCTCACATGCCCATGTGCCATCTAGTACTCTAGCGGCTTTTAGTATCTCAAAATAAACTCCATGTGCGAATTATGAGGCTAATGCGGAGATGGAGGTATTTCCTATTTAGGCTAGATTGTGAACCCGAATCCTTGGTCCGACTCGGACTTTACTGGGGGGTCTAGGCAACTGGGATTTGAATCCCACTCGGACTTCGTAAACCTTTTTTTGGCGATGGGCCAAGACGTCAGCAGCAGCGCAGCCGCAGCCTTGCAGGAGGATTTTCTCCACCTCGTCCGACGTCATTTAACTTATAGAAAAAAAATGAACTCTCAGATTCTTGCCAGTCCCTGGAAGACCTTATAGTTCCTCACTTTGATTTTTGGAGAAGTTGATTTTTTTCCTTAGGAAACTTTCAATCGCAGAACAAAGTTCTACGGCCATGTCGGAAATTCTGATTATCACTTGCCCTAGTGGCAAGCAATGCTCACGTCTCATACCGCTTTTATATAATGCAGGAAAATTCAAGTTGCGCCTAGCAGCGCACTCGCATCTTTCTGCCGAAAAATTGAAGGCTCAGTATCCGGAAGCGGAGGTGGTGCCTACGGACCTCCAAGTAAGTAAAAATCTCAAACGCCAGGCCTTTTAATATCCAATGGATAAGGAATCCGGGAAATACCCACGCTGTCAACCAAGAATCCTACTAACGTTCATAACAACAATAGTCCTTAACTGATTGCCTCAAACTTTTCCAAGGAGCAACTGCGATCAATGCTGTTCTGCCCAGCCTGCATTCTCGAGAGAAGGAAATTGGCTTCAATCTAGTTGATGCCGCAGTTGCAGAATCTCAGCGCGAGGGGAATGTGTTCAAGCATTTTGTCTTCTCCAGTGTAATGTGCACTCAACACAGAAATATTATGCAGCACGATCTCAAAAGTTATGTCGAGGAGCGCTTATTCCTAAGCCCACTCGATTGCTGGACAATTCTAAAGCCAACGAACGTTAGTATCTCAAAATCGAAAGATAGATTGAAGCCAATACTGATGGTTTCAAAGTTTATGGACGCTTATCCAGTCGCCATGCTCGCCGGACAAGAAAATCCGGCCCTCGAGAAGTGGTGGGTACCAGAGCATAAGAACAGTGTTATTGCACTGCGTGATTTGGCCGAAGCGTCTGCAAAAGTACTGAACCAAAGAGAACTCCACTACTTAGCGGAGTATCAGCTGTGTTCTACTATGCCTATTTCCGAGGTAGAAATAGTCCGCATTATTGAGAAGCGGATCGGAAAAGATATTGAGCTCAAGACGCCAACATTTGAGACCGGGGTAAACAAGCTTATGAACTCCTTGTTTGGTGGGAAGAACGTCAACGGACAAGCTGGTCCTAAAAATGGGATGAGTCTTGCCAGTGAAGGAGATTTGCGAGGAGACCTAGTTCATGATACTGTGGAGAGATTGATCTTGTTTTACAACCGCCGAGGTTTGAAAGGTAGCCCGAATATTCTGCGGTGGATTCTAGAACGCGAGCCGACGACAGTTGAGGAATGGGTGGACAGTGTTGCTCCAAAGTGAGCTCGGATTTGTTTTATAGCCTCATGTAGCCACTTTCAAATTTCTACTGGGACAATAATAGATGAGCTCTGATATTACACATTCCAGGTTACTTGTACAAGTAAAGGTTCTGTTTCTCTTCTGCTCTTATCCTCTTTAAGCCTCTTTTAATTCAGAGGAGAAGAGAAATGGTCCACCTCCTTATTTTCTTGGTCACGTGGACGTGGATCTAACCCTATCAAAGTGCTCCAGAGGTTACAAATAGATGGTTATTAGATATTCTGTATTTACCAAATATGCCAGAGCTACTGATGCTATTTTCGTCAAGATTTCAATTGCTCTTAGGTGGTTCACCAAGGTCCCGTGACACAATCATTAATGTGCAAACGCCGAAATACTTCTCCGATCCTCATCTTCGGATACCGACCGACATCGTCAGCACAACATAAAAACAGCAACAGCTTGGCAAATCTTTCTCGGTATTACAACGTCAACCAATACTTCCATCTCAACGGTACAACAGGAGCTATCGCCAGTGCGCCACAGCTTTACGTTACAAATCAGTATGAACGGCAAAGACCCAGACCGCACCCTTCACCTGCCACGTATTACGGCTCTTCACGGCGGGGGCACAAATTCGAAGATCTTCAAATTGCAATGCCGTGCCGTTTCGCGCGCTCTTGAATCCACTTTTCGGCTAGTTTTTGCCGAAGCTCCTTTCATAGTCTCTCAGCCAGGGCCGGACGTAACCTTGGTATATGTCTGTACCCTCACATTATTTCTTGGTTAAAAATGCGTTTCAAAGAGAGCTACTCATTCGAAGATCTCAATACCAGAAAGACTACGCGCCCTTTAAGTCGTGGATGAGGATCCGGGCAGAGGACCCGGCAGTAGATGCAGAAAATGTGGTGCAGCTGCTAAACACTTCCGTGGGTATATTTACATATTTAAACTCCCTTTCAAAATAGCCCCTAGTACTCAGGGATGAAGCACAAGCTGCACAAATAGCCTCACAATTTTTAGCTCCCAACCGATGGTTCAATCTCAAGTACGCTAATTCGTTGAGTAGATCAAGACAGCGCAGCGTAACGACGGTAAGATAATTGGTCCCCTTTTTGATCACTCTTACTCTATTTACACGACAAGTTCTCAATTGAACTCGCGCTTCGGATTTTCCATCACCCCTCTTGCAAGGTGAAACTTACGTCTCTGCCGCAGATTTGCTTGGTGCTACAGGCGAGTGGGCAGGTCTCCTAGGCTTCAGTCAAGGCGCGAAGGTTGCTGCAAGTATACTGTATTCCCAGCAAGAATGTCAACGGGAAGAGGATATGAAATTGCCTCGATATCGCTTTGCAATTCTCCTCGCGGGCCGCGGGCCGCTGACCTGGTTGAATTCGGGACCACCGCCAAAGGGACTGCTTGTGAGTTCTCAAAATAAACCTTCATCTTCTTCAACTCGATCCGATTCCAATACCCCTTATTATTGAATGGAAGAAAAGCTGATTGAAACTGCCTACAGGACGCATCCGAGGTGAGTTAAGCGCTTTTGCATGGAATTTGGTGAAGTTGGATAATACTAACTCGAAGTTCTCAATCTTTCAGCCTACAGTTTCACCTTCCTACGAGAACCTGGTTGAGAATCTTGTCATTGAAAAACTCCTACAGGTGAGAACTATTCACGTTCATGGTCTTCTTGACCCGAACATCAACCTCCACCGACAATTACTGTATAAATACTGCGACCTCAACACCACCTCGCTGGTAGAGTGGGAAGGGGCACATCGTGTAGCAATAAAAAGTAACGATGTTAACGCCATTGTCGAAAAGATTTTATCGGTAGCGTGGGAGTTGGACCTGTTGGAGCAGTGAATTAGGCGGTGATCATCTACTTTCTGGAGACTAGTACTGTTGTGGTATGATAGAGTTTGCAACTATTAATGACGATAGAATGAGGCACAATTTCAAATTAACTCTCCCTAGAATTCATGAAGAGAATATATGTTATTTACACCAAATATCACAATTCAAGCTATGCTCGAAGTGGTCAAGACAAAATCCTGCAGGTAGGGACAGGGGGTGGAACTTGGCGAGCACTCACCTCAATATAAATGTGCTGTCTCTTTCTTTTCTACCGATCAACAATTAACATTAAAACTAGTTTCTGCCACTCACCAAACTGAACCATGGAAGAAGGGAAAATAATTGTCATCACAGGTGAGTTGAATCCGGCAAGCACGCTAGTGTTAAAACATCGTCGGACATGGCGCTGATATATGTAGGGGCCAATACTGGCATCGGCCTCGAAACAGTTAAATCTCTGCTTCGCTCAGAGCAAAAGTACCGCATCTTGCTAGGTGGTCGCAGCCTTGAGAAGGCACATGTAGCTGCCAAAAGTTCAATGTCCGAGGTTGCATCTCACAGTTCAGTTGAGCCATTCCAGGTTGACGTCGAAAGTGACGAGTCCATTCGTCAGGCGTACGACGAAATTGCCGCGCGGTTTTCTCATATAGATACCTTGATTAACAATGCGGGTATACTTTGCAAACCTTTGTCATACTTGCCAATGCTCTAACCATCAACTAGGCGCCGGCTTTGACGCATATATCCAGGATGGAACAATGACTGCACGCCAGGCATTCAACAAGGCTTATGATGTTAATGTTACTGGAGCTCATATTATGACATCGACCTTCCTGCCTTTGTTGCTTCGATCCCGTGATCCAAGGCTACTTTTTATTACAAGTGGTTTGTCATGTATGGTTTTCCTCTTCCCACTCATCACTGTCCTACCGAATCTGGCCAAATTCTTCCATTCCCTTACCTAAGTCGACAGTTCATGTTCTTTTAGGGAAAGAGTGGTCATTTTCGTTTTGGGTATCTGTTTGTGGCATGTGCTAACTCTCCCGCCTCGAAACAGCTTTAGAACAATCTTCGAATCCCGAGGATCCAAAGAATGCATCCCCACCGGCCGGTCTTCCAAAAGTTCAGCCGTTCGCTGGGTATACAATTTCTAAAGCTGGTCTGAATATGTTAATGGTTCAGTGGACGAGGTCGCTGAAGAACGATGGTGTGAAAGTGTGGTGTGGTAAGATATCCTACACGCCCCGCAATATTAACCCCAACCTCATGATTTCCTTAATTATTTCATTGGATCAAAACTATGGATTCGGAGGACCTCGCTGACTCCCACAACCTTCAGTTGCGCCAGGATTTCTTGCCACAGATTTAGGCGGCAATAAGGAGCTGCTTAAGAAAATGGGCGCCAAAGACCCTAAGCTCGGGGGTGAAACAATCCGTGCTGTTATCGAAGGCAAACGAGACACGGATGTTGGACGCGTGGTTCGAGAATATCTCAGCCCGCCTATACAGCCTTGGTAAATACTATTACTCCATTGCTCGTGCCTTCACCTTCTACGGACACTTTTCGCGGAACATCAAGTATCAACTTCTAGCAAATTTACTCAGATATGATATCTAGCCTTGAAAGTTTACTTGTGTTTCTGTTAAATTCTTCAAGGTGTACCCGGTCCTATTTTCGTGCAGATTGTATCTCCTTAATACGATAAATCAAAATCTCATAACATATTATTCAAATCACACGTGATTGATGTTCGCGTTTATGTCATGGATTATCATCTTCCCAGGGCCCCTGCTTCGAGGTATGATTGTACAGGTGGTGTTTCAGTAGTCAACTGGGTGTTTCAATGACAGAACTTGAAGGAAGAATGTTGAACTCGGCGATCCGCCACTGTGGATCAAGACGCAGGGACGTGGCGACGGAGATAACCCACCCATACATGACAGCTGTTAGTTGGCTCGGTGTAAACAAGGGTTCTAGACCTGTGTGATCATCGTAGTATCGTACATGCCAGAATTAAAGTTCGGGAGCTAAGGCTCGAGCCCGAGGACGACCTTAGGCCGCGTGGCTGTCAGCTCTACGGCGTTAGTCACATCGCGCGAGAAAAGTCCGAATCCTGATGTACGTAAGCATTCCTAGGCTGCCACGCGAATTTCCTCCGAGAAGCGAGAAAATATAGGCTCCACCAGCTCCTAACTCCGAGCAGCATGTCCGAATATTCGACGACGTTCGACGATGCAATTTACGCCACGTATTCTTTGGGTATTTTAGGTAGCCAAGTAAGTAACTATATGTGCCATTTTACTCTCGAGAATCAACACTTTTTCATACAACATCTGTGATACCAAGACAACACCAGCAAACCATATTTCACCATCAGTTATTCCAAAACTCTCAAGTTGCGTTATCAAATTCTACCAAAAATGACGCAAACTTCTTTGCCAGCCGAGCTCCCACCGTATTCTGCCGGCGCGGGATCCATCGAGACTCTAGAGAAACAAAGGTGGGTGATTGATAAAAATTGCGCTCCAGCCAATAGCTAGCCACCGTACTAACGACCCAAAGCCTGCCTTGCAATGTCCACGGAGCCTCGCAGACTCCCTACCTTGATGCCCACCTTCGACAGCCGAGCACCAAAGCCTTGCTTCATAAACTCAGCTCGGCACTTGCCGACGCTGGCAATGAAGACTGCTGCTCAAAGTGTGCTACTGAAAGCATCACGCAGACTTTGACTACGTATATACGTGCGTGTCACATGATTCCTGCGTGAAGGAGTTCTTACTGACTATCACAGGTGACTTGCGTGCGGCCAAGAAGAATGGCACGTGGTCGTCGGAGGAGAAGAAGGGTCTCAAGACTGAAGCCAAGGCTTTGATGAAAGAACATAAGCGTGAGATCAAGAAGATCTGGAGAGCCAAGCCAGCAGCTTAGGAATTGTTACTTGAGGGAGGGAGTTATGTCCCATGAGATTGTATTTGCTCTGATTTGATTACTGAGTTGCAGATATCGCCGCTCAATATTTGAATTCCCTTTACAGTTAAACGCGTACACCATGAAGTTCAGGAGAGTTTCTAGTTGACAAAATGTATTCAAGTGACTGCGACAGGCTTCAACCCGAATTCACCACGAGCAAGCATACAATTCATAGCGTCTAGGTGCTTATTCGGCCAATGTATTCATGATGCAGAGGGAAAAAACACAATACAGCTAGCATGATTTCTGATCCCCCATACCCAACTCAAGCCGCTGTCCTCACGCCGCACAAGAACGGCGACACAACCGCTTTCTCCATATCCCAAACCCCAACTCCAACAAAAGGGTTCTCTTTGACAATCGCACGGACTTCATCAGCCGTACCGGCTTTGAACAGCATGACGCTTCCCGTGATCTTCATCTCGTCTTCAGGACTCGTCGGATGCGAGACCAGAGTTGGCCCGGCAAACACGATCGTGCCGTCCTCGATGTAAGGTTTGAGATGGGCTATGTGAACGGCTCGATTGTTGCGCCATCTCTCCATATCATCAGGGTTGATGGGAATTTGAAATAACCAGTCGTATTGTTTTGCCATTTTGGTTTAGATGAGAAGAGTTTGGCTTGTGTCGTGCGAATAACGGAAAGATAGGTTGGTGACTAGGTGGTTGATTGCGAGTGGGGAGTTTTATGAATATATATTAGACACCAGTTTACAACTTAGAAATATGTTCCGCGTAAAATTGCCAGATCCGTCAGATGGCTTCATCGAGCTAGGTAAAGCACCATAAGCTTAACCAATATTTAATTAAAGTTAAATCGATTAAAAAGTAAGCAAAGTGAGATCTTACGTAGCAAAACGGCGGCCCCACTTTTGAGGCGAAAGGAACCCCAGCTCGAAACCGTCTCACTGCATATGCAGCTCTAATCCTTCCAACAGGGAAGCACATTCTCGCACGAGAGTTAGCGGTAAATAAGGAAGCCGAGTTCCCCACAAGCCGAGATCTCCACTGTTTGAGAAAGTCCGCTTACAATTGACGTCAGTTTACCGATGATGAGTTATGTCCTGGGACATATTTCTAAGAATAGAACATAAACGTGTCGAGAACCGATGGGGATACTCAGGAATTCTCAATAAGTTATCTCATATTTTCTTGCCCTAGTTAAACCTCAGGGTGTTTCTGAAATTGTCTCTCAACTTATATCATTACTACCAAATAATCAGCAACATGGGTAGCATTGAAAACAGCGTACCGGATACTATTCCAACGGTCGACATTAGTCCGTTTCTTTCCAAAGATGCATCCCCACAGGCTATGGGCAGAGTTGTCGAGTCCATGCGTTCCGCTTGCTCTACGTATGGATTCTTCTACCTCGTCGGCCACGGAATTCGAGAGGAAGACCGTAAGAAATCATTAGATTGTGCAAAATGTTTTTTCGCGCTCTCTCATGAGCAAAAAATGGATGTTTGGATTGGAAAGTGTATGGGTCGCTCATTCCGAGGATACGAGCCGCCTGCTCTTCAAATTCACAAGGAGGGGTTACTGCCCGATACAAAAGAAGTAAGTGAACCTTTGCTACATACTTTGCCATGAACTATTTCTGACGGCATCTTCAATTGAAGGGTTATATATTGGGTCTAGAGACTCCAGCAGATGATCCGAGGGCTGGAACATTCCACACCGGTCCTAATCAATGGCCAAAGTCACTTTCTGACGAGGAGTTCCGTATCCCGCTCATGGACTACCACAGCAAGATGATTGATGTGGTGAAAGTGATACTCAAAGTCTTGGCCTTGGGGTTGCCAAAAGATTGGAATTGCTCACCTGATGTTTTTGACGAGCTCACAGTCAAACCGTCAGTCCCTATGCGTCTTTTGCATTACCCCCCTCAGGCTGTCAAGAACGAGAACCAATTTGGAGGTAAGTTACACATCCAGCCTTCGTTCCATAAGTTTGCGATTTGAGAAACGGCTCCGCAGTGACTGATGTAACTTATTCTAACGTACCTGTAGTTGGCGAGCATACAGATTTTGGGAATGTCTCTGTTCTCCTCCAAGAAGAAGGCACCGAAGGGTTGGAGGTCTTATACCCATCGACTAATACTTGGATTCCCGTTCCTGTGAAGCCCGGATCATACGTGATCAACATGGGTGACATGATGCAGAAATGGACGGCTGGATATTACCGAAGCGCATTGCATCGTGTTGTCAACCACAACACCAAGCCTCGATACAGCGCCCCATTCTTCTTCAATGGGAATTTGGATTTGAAATGTACTACTTTGGATGGAAGCGGAGTCGAAACCGTTGTTGGTGAGCATATTCGCCAGCGGTTGATGGAGACTATTGGTGGAGAGGCTGGAAGGAAGTTGGGTTTGTAGGAATTGCTAGGGAAGCAGGGTCAAGAATGTCATGATTAGTTGTTCGGATACTTCCACTGTAGATCATAAAAGAGACTTTACTAGGAACTATTCCGTGGTCGCTGTGATTTCAAGTGATAAGTACAAAGCCTTCGTGAAACCCGCTCTCCTTCAGCGAAATGTGGAAAAAGTGTGCGGTGAAAAAAAAATATATATATAAAAACCAATTGATAAAACGGTCGGATAGAAGTAGCGCATTTAAAAAGGATCTATAAGATTATTCTAATGTTCTTGTCGTGAATCTCTTCCATCAAAAAAGGGGTCCGGGCCTGCCAAGTGAAAATGCGGGGTCAAATTACCCCACCATAAAAAAAAGAATGGCGAGAAAAAGCTGTTAAAAAAAAACAAACATACAACAGCAGGTATTCGCTGGTGGTCACCCACCCAACTACTAATCTGCCGATCTGAGGCTTGTGTATGGCAGAGCGGACGGGATGCCCAATTCTCCTCAGTCTATGGTCGTATGTGACAGCATTTGATTTATTTAGATTAATATCGCAGCTAATCTCAGACTATCCCACATCTTCCGCCTTATTACCCTATGTACAGCGACTGTGACAACAATTGGTTCACTTTAACTATCTTGAGTAGTACAGCTTTGTTCCTGGAGGACAAAATAAGAAAGGGGACGAGAATCAAGTCCACGTTCCACAAATTTTCTGCAGCCACAGCGGGGTAGCTGAGATGCTGCATTGTCCCACCACAGATTACTTCAGCGCCATGCATTATAAGGCTTGGAATTTTCACATAACTACTGTCTGCCATTTCCGTTCACTTCAGCTGGATGTATTGTCAGCCTTGAGAAATAAGGGCACAGTACGCCATGGCACCTACCCAGGAAATATTTTTCCATTTGATTGTTTTGCTGAATCTTGTTATTGTGTCCCGAGCATTCCCGGGAAAGATTATAGATCGTGCCCCAGATGTTCTCCAGACCTATGACTATGTCGTCGTTGGTGGAGGATTGAGTGGGCTTGTTGTAGCAAATCGTCTTTCTGAGGATCCCGGTGTGTAACTACTTACCAACCACAATTCGAGACTAACTCTTCAAAGGGACAACAGTTCTGATAATCGAAGCCGGAGGATTGTAAGTCAGATGCCTTAGAAGTTATTATCATCTGAACTTACCCCTCTACAGTACACAGAATGAAGATTGGGTTACTATTCCACTTATATCGTCCGGAAATGTTCCCGATCTGGGAAATGGACCGAGAGGATCGAAGTATGATTGGAATATGACCGGCATCCCTCAGCATGAGTTATTTAACCGATCGGTCAATACCCCAGCGGGAAAAGTAATTGGCGGTGGAACAGTTTTGAATGGAATGGTCTTCAATCGCGGATCGAAAGCAGACTACGATCGTTGGGAGACACTTGGAAATCCAAGGTGGAACTTCGATAATTTGCTGCCGCATTTCAAGAAGGCGGAGAATTTCACACCTCCTGACTTGAGCTTGGAAGCAGAAGGCTGGGACATTGAGTATGACCCTGCTTACCATGGTGATCATGGACATGTGCATTCAAGCTTTGCGCCATTCGTTTGGCCTTCAACCAGTCAGTCTCTACTTTGAACATACTGACAAATCTAACAATAGTTGACAGGGAATTATATAAGAGCCATGAAAGAGTTGTCTGTCCCTATTATCAAGGATGCGATGGGTGGAAATGCAGCAGGTGCATATTGGTTCACGCAATCGGTAAATCCACAAAGCGAAACTCGGTCGACTTCTCAAGAATTTTATGCCCCGAGCAGACCAAATTTGCATCTCTTGACTGGACATAGAGTCACAAAAGTTAAAATAAAATCGGGAAAGGTGAAAGGCGTCAAATTCTCAGCCGGGGAAAATTTTACAGCGAGCTTCGTCGAAGTCTCAGAAGAAGTAATTCTGTCAGCTGGGGCTTTGCATACCCCCCAAGTACTTCAACTGTCCGGTATCGGGGAAAGGCCACACCTTTCGAGCTTAGGCATTGAAACCGTTGTTGACCTTCCGGGTGTTGGATGGAATTATCATGATCATACGTTACTTTTTACGGGTCAAACAGGCAAGTCACTCTTGATGTCTAATAATCTGGCGCTCGCTGATTTAAACTTGACAGTCAATATCTCTCCCAACAGCGGGAATTTCAGTAATTTGACTTGGTCTGCAGAACAGCTCGCACTGTACAAGTCCAAAAAAGAGGGCCCGTTTACAACATTGGACGGCAACTTCTTCGCCTTCCTCCCAGTGGAGAAATTAGCAAACATGACAGCGCTATCATCCGCTGCTGCAGCCCAGCCAACGTCACACTACTTATCATCAAACACGCCACCTACGGTACGAGCAGGCTATGAAGCTCAATTCTCACTCCTTACGAGTGATCTGTCGTCTTCAACTATGGCGTATCTGGAGTTTATCTTCGGTGATAAGGCAATACTTCCCGCTCTTCACCAACCCTTCAGCCGGGGCTCAGTTTCAATAAACAGCACTTCACCCTTCGACAAACCAGTCGTTGACCCACGTTACTTGAGCAACCCCCTTGATCTCGCACTCTTTGTAGCAGGGTTTAAGTACGCAAGGACTATCAGGAATACTGAGGCTATGCAGGCGATTGATTTGACTGAGACGTACCCAGGCACCTCTGTCATGACAGACGCCGAGATTGAAGAGTTTGTGAGAGAGGGCATGGATACTGAGCATCATCATGTTGGGACTGCTTCAATGCTACCGCGAGGGTTGGGCGGGGTGGTTGATCCGAAATTGAGAGTGCATGGGGTAGAGGGCTTGAGAATCGTCGATGCGAGTGTGGTGCCCATGCTCCCAGCTGCTCACTTACAGGCAACTCTGTATGGGCTTGCTGAGATGGTGAGTCCTTGAATCTGTGCACAATGCTATGAAATTCATCCTGGCTAACTTCCACATAGGCAGCGGATTTAATCAAGCCAGGCCATTGATACAAAGTTGATTAGTAGAGAACATCAAAGTTTACCTGAAAGCAGTTCCCGAGAATTCACAATTTTGTTCAAATGATTAAGGAAGATAAGAAGAAACTAGGCGGTGGTAAAAACGGGCAAACATCCAACGTAAAAAAGGTCCAGTGAGACAACTCTTGAGATTTGGCTCAGTCATGTTTACAAGCCAGCGAGTAAAGGAATATTTTCTAAACAAGAGTAACCAGGAGATCTGCAACATTGTCCGCTAGAGAGAAGACAACCAATAGCTCACATAAGAAGCCAATATCGAAACAGGGCTACGTGACCGACCTCGAGCGTCCGACTCCTGACACTGCTCAGAACACTAGAATCTATTACCCCTTTCCCTCTGCAGAAGCAGATTGGTACTTGAAGAGTGCAAGATAAGATACCTAGCGTTGGCAACTGTGGCAGGATTTTGGACTCGGAAACAGGAGATAAATGACACGACCGAATCGCTCATGGGTGGACCCCTTTCCTCCAGTTTAGATAGAGCGAATCGGCGAACAGAATATTGACTGTTGGCCATGAGGCTTGTCAGAAGATTCCGCTTATGGTTTCCAGACTTTTGGTCTGATCCTATATCCGGGGTGTTTAATGTCTATCGTCGAGAATTAGTAGATGGCTCGACTCAGAAAACTATCAGTGGACACTGGTGAGATTGTTCAAAGTGTGCAACATCTTGCAGACTTCGATATATTGGGTTCACTATTGAAGAATAGACGCCCCTGCCAACGCTGATTCCCGTTGAAAAGCAAAAGCGATCTCCAGATACTTTTGTGTACCCAAATTACCACTCAAACTCCTGGTATCTAAACGAAATGAACGCCAGAGCCCACGCAATATCATGCATACGTTTCCTTTCCTCCGGACACATCATCAGGCCCTGAGTCCGGGCTCACGCTTAACAACAACCATCTCCTCATCAACATCCATCGGATCATCCACTTCCTCCACTCGATCGAACACTTCAAAATCCATCCCTCTGACCAGCTCGCCACTAAAGACCTTGCCCATATGTGAATTTGTAAAGGTCTGACCCAGCCTACGGAAGGCTATAACCAGACGGAGGAAGTCGATGGGACTCTTAGTGAACTTGCAGATGGCCGCCGTCTCATCGTCTTGATTTTCGCGCGTTTCGGGAGAGATAAATCCGTCTGTGCTGACGACGACACCTTCGCATGGATCGCTGAACCGCAAACCCAGAAAGCGGCACAGGGTCCGGTACTCTGCTGCGTCGCGGAGATAGAGCTGGCCTGCGAAGAGATTGAGGACGGTAGATATCGCGGGGAAAGACCAGCCGATTGGAACAGGCGGCACTGCACAAAATGACAGATCCTCGAGACTGCGGTTTGAGAGACTCAAGCGAGGAGTGTAGACGTGGAGGCGCACCCTGTCGTTGCCTCGCATGTGGGGCAGTAATTCCTGGACCTCGAAAGGACTCAAAATCAGGTACATGGGCTGGCGATTTGGATCCTTGAAGGAAAGTACCCAGTTGACGGGACGCAGGAACGAGTCCGTGTTGCCCTGTTTGGGGAGTACCACTGTCAAGGAGAAGTCACACGAGACGAGAAAATTGTCGGGCCAGTTTTGCAGATTGAGTGCCTCTTTTGCACGTGTACTGTTGAAGACCGAGAAAGCAGATACAATCCCCTCCTTAGATGTGCAATTACCTGAGAGAACAAGCTTCCGAATGTTAGGGTGTATAGAATGCACATGGGCCTTCGCGTGCGGGGGAGCCTCAACCTGCTGTTCTCGTTCGTTCTCCGGTTGGAGCTCTCTCTCCTGCTCCTCGTGTAGGTCGGAGTCTCCAAAAGAACGAAGTCCAAATTGCGAACACTTGGTACGGATGAAACTAATCTCCTGTCTCGAGAGCTCGTTGTCGGATTGAAGACGAGTACGACAAACCATTCCTTCGTCTGCGACTTGCTTGTCAAGGCCATAACGCTCGTTCAAAGTCTGTGCTTCTGGCTCGAGGATCCCGACTGGAATTACTGGGACTTCGCCGGACAGATCACAAGCAGCGCGGCGGCGATAATGTCGCATGCCTTGGGTCGCCCAGAGAGGCATGCCTTTCTTGGTGAACTCCCATGAATTTTGAATGGTCCAAAAGAGAACATCTTCAACCCCAACCAGGTTCACATCATTTTTGCCACAAGCATTCAGAATCTTGGACTGGACCTCGAGAGGGGCACAGAAGACGACAGATTGACCTTTTCCGAGCTTACGCAGACGTTTGCACGCTTTGAAATCGCAAGTCAGCTTTATTCATTTAGAAAGAGAATGTTGCATACCTTGAGCAAGTCTGTCTTTAGTGAGATCAGGTCCAAGAGTAACGATGGCACGATAGTCAGTGGGCATCTTCAGATCTGTTCCACGAGTGTGAGCCTCATCCAAATAAACCAGGCATCGATCCATCTGTTTCGCGAAGGGCGAAATCAACAATGGCTCTTTCATTCCCTCTCGATTGAGCACAAACATATCATTCTCGTGAAAGAAGATCACCGCTTGCGCATCCTCGGGATTCACACGTCCAAGCCAAGACGATGCAAATTTCTCATTGTCTTCAAGGAGCTGGGCGCCAACGTCTAGAAGCACGCGGATCGGGGGCTCCATTTCAATCGCCATGTTGATTAGAGCAGTGGCGTCGAGGGTTTCCATCTGCGGGGTATACTCAGTGTCGTAACTATTTTCAGGCTGAAGAAGGCATGCTAGCACTTCTGCATTGGTGGACAGTTGCTCGGGAAGTTCGCATTGTTTAATCGCTGTAGGCAGCATGTACTTGCTGTCATTAGTCCCACTAAACCCTGTCGTGGGGTGTACCTTCTGGCGGGCGATTTCCTATTAACTATTAGCATTTACATATTTGCGAGTCACTTGAAACTGACCCATCCGGAGCTGGATAGCTTCTTGCTGAATTCTTTCATCTGTTTCGGAAATACGAGATGCTGCAAATAGTAGTCTATGAGCCCCTTCGAGTAACGGAGTGCAGGGAAGAGTTTGTGCAAGCATTGTTGTTTATCCTGAAGGTTAACTCCGCTCAACAGTTTAAAGAACTTGGGCAGATCGTCACAATGTTGAATCCACTGCGCGTACTCTTCTTGGGCGTGATCAGAAAGGAAAAGCTCCTCGAAACACGCGTTAATTTGAGAATCAGTCAAGCCACCGTAATAGCTTCCAAATATTAGCCACTGAGTCCATAAGGAGTATGCGGGTTGAGGAAATGACACTTACTAGGACAGACAAGTTAGGGCAATAGCTGTATCAGGATGGCTAAATTCGGACCTGGCGCTTGGCTGGGGAGTTTGATGGTCAGCAGCTGCATAGTTTCAACTTGATCGTGGGGGTATGCTTACATTGTCCTTGGCGTGATATGGCACGGCGAGCATAGACCTGGAAAGATCAAGTCCGTAGTTGACACGCCATCGCTTTTTCGAAAAGACGAACTCCAGCACACCGGCCGCAAAGAGCCCTCGAAGCAACAACAGAGTCAGTCTGGTAAATTCAGTTTCAAAAGCCTTCCTATCCAGAATGGTGGCCCGAGCCTTGGGGATTTGAAGATTTGTGATGTATTCCAGGACGACTTTGCGCTCTTCCTCGTTGAAGGTCCACATTGGCAAAGACTGCATTCCGCTCCTGCAGAGCGATTCTGCTGCTTTCTGCAAGAGGATCTTACCAGCCGACTCATGCAGTATGCGGATTCGGTGAAACGATCCAGGTGCCCCTTCTAGAACCTCGAGGCCCTGAGGAAACTCCTTGAAAACCTCACACGCCACCTCTGAAAGTACTCCTAGGACGCGCTGAATGATACCCCATCGATCGGGACTGAACTGGATGTTCTGTTGGATACCGAGTGTGTAGATCAACTCGAATCTGACGCTCAAGATTTCGTCTGATTCGTCCAGAATGTCTCTCGAATTTTGATACAGCCAGTTCTGTGTTTTGATCATCACTTTTCCAATCTCATACATAGAATCTCCTTGGGGTATTTCTTGGGGAGGGTTTGGAACGCCGTTCACTTCGGGTACGGGACCATTTAACTCTCGAGACAGAAGATGATCGATTCCCAGGAGCTCAAAGGACAGAAGACTCTCGGGTTGGACGAGAAGGATACCTCCACAGGCCATGCACTCCTCGTAAATCTTCTGGATAAGAGTTGCCGATTGCAAAGATGGTGCCAGGGATCTTGATATCGGAAGTCGATAGATGCGTCGACCAATGAGTCCACCAAGTTTACTGACGAGCAATTGAAACATCTGCTCAGAAAGCGACTTTAGCACGACAACCCTGGCGAGCTTGGATCCATCCGCCAAAGAGGCGGCAACAATTGGGACAATGACAGATGACTTGCCAAGACCCATGTTCAATTGCATGATAGAATTGGATTTGGACGTCGGCTCTTTCATTTCGCGGGCAATCTGGGCTATTGGTTTCTATTAGCGTTTCTTCTGAAAGACAGTAATGCAATTGGGGCAATATCTTCGTAGTATACTACGTGCCGCGAGATAAAAACCTTTGTACGAGAGATACAAGTGGCAAGTACGGCAGATATGACCAACAGATGGCAGAAAAATGACAGAGAAACTTACCCTGTTCAGGACGAATGAGAAGGTTACTCTCCAACTCCAAGAGGAGCCATTCGGGGTACACCATCGGATCCCAATTAGTGTGGCCCACGTTTGTCAGCTCATTCAAAATATCCGACTCTCTCTTGCCACACGCTACCAATCGCTCTGCCCTCTGCATCGAAGCAATGGCGAGAGCATAGTGAGTCAGGCATTTCTTCCACTCGTCACTCAGTGTTACTGAGCTAAATCGGGCAAGTAAGCGGAGGAGAATGCTGGGGGACAGGCGCGGAAGCATTGAAGCCTTACGAGCACTATCGTAGTGGGAATTGGAAACAACTAGCTTGTTGCATATTTTCGTGTACATCGATGCCACGAGTGCCTTGCACTCCCCAAGATGCTGCTTCAAAGCCGCGTAAGGAGAATCGGATGTCAATTGCGGTATGGGCGACTTATTTGCGAGGAAGGCACGATGACTCTTCTGCAAATCGCTAATGTAACTTTTTTGATAAAAGCCGTCGGCGGATCTAGCAAGCTTTGTCAGAAGGGTATTCAGCTTCGAAGGGCCCGTGACTACGGCCGCCTTATCAATTGAAGCAAGAAGCTCGAGCTCGTCTCGAGGGAGAAGTAATGCAGGAGGGGCATTTTGCAAAAGATCATCGATCTGGTAGAAGGCGCGCGGAACCTCGTAGATGTACTCTCCGGGCGGGATTGAGTAGGGTCCTGGCATAGGTGAAGCTCGAGGTAGCGAGTCCAGTACACTTTGAACGTCTTGTATGTAAGCCCGGAACTCGTAGTTCTTGTACCAACCCGTGAATAAATCCTCAATCTGCTTCTGAAAGATCATCAGGTTGGGCAAATATGTTTTGGTGTCATATCCTTCAGGGAATTTGATTTCCTTCGATGGCCATTGGCGCATGAGGGAATTGTAAACCTTGTTGATTTGTAACTTTGTCGCCGCTTGATATGCAGCTTGGCGCCGGTCCAGTAAATCTTCTTCATTCTCATGTGGGTGACTGGCACTCTTTTTCTCGGGGCTGTTTTCGAACGTGACCTTACAATTATCAAGCAGAGACTTCAGCCTCACTTGGTTCGGCTCGAAGCCCAGTGAGAGGTCGAAACTTGAATGAGCGGGCGGTTTGATGTTTCGCATTGCTGGTGCCGTAGCAAACGCGAGAAGGGTATGCACCAGAGGAATATTGCCATATCTGGAGTGTGCCAAATTGGCTAGAAATACCGTGATTTGGAATTTATTGTTCGTGGTCGACTTCGACAGCGCTGTCTGGATGCTACACCAAGAATTGGGCAGGAAAGTGTTTGGTGATTCCAACCATCGCTTGTCGAATTTGAACTCAAAATCAGACTGCGGTCCATAGACAATTTGACCCCAGTTTTGAATTTCGTGTAGAAGATCGTTATATGGATTGAGACGACACGTCCACTTATCTACCATGGTGGAGACATAGCAGGCTTCGTTCTCACGAGGGCTGTCCGGAATAGAGTCTCTGCTTTCGTAGACAGAGTCATGCCCTTTAGTGAATGCTTCTGCTCCGAAGGCATGAACACGATAAAAAGCGTTACGTATTGATGCCCGGAACCGGAGCTCAGAGGACCCTCTCTTCTCCATCTGGTATTTGATTTCTGAGTTAGTCGGAAACACCTTGAGAGTTTCAGCCTATTCCATAAGTTAGTACGTGAGAAGCGGACCTTTCGGTAGGGATTAAAGAGTCTCGCAGCTGGTTGTTTGTCCCAATCCTTCGAGCAAAAGAAATCAGCAATTGAGTATGGGAAAGGACTTACCTGTTCCAGAATTTGATGGACTTCATCCCTGAAGGACTCGTGATGTGACAGTGGTGATAAATTTTCCCAGGAGACCGTCTGCATAAAACTCGATCCCTTTGGATAGTAATCACGAGCTGGCGTAAGTTTGGCGAAGAGTTTAAGCAGTTCCACGTGGTCGGGATCTAATGACAGGAATGATCGAGTACTTGCCAATCGCAAGCCATGAAGGGCCTCTTCTGACCCGGTCCTCGAAGTAAGAGAATCTGGGAGACAATGAGAAGTCAAGGCATGAAGATAGAGCTTGACAGTCGACTTCGTAGATTACCATTGTCGACAAGCTGTCCCAGATCCTTGTCAATCACAAACTGATGGTAAGGAACCGTCTCCTCAAGCCCCGTGGCGATGGAGACTTGGACATGCTGGTCGGTTCGGTGATAGGACACAGCCCCGTGTGGAACGATGGCAACCCGAGATGGCCTCTGCGTATCTTTCAAGATCAATTTATTTCGCAGTCCATGGAAGCAACCCATATGTTGATTAGTGTCCACGATCATCCCTCGGAACTGTTTGGACTCCAGGCCAGTCTTGCGCAGAATAAAGTCTAGGTTGAAACGAGGAAGACGAACTTCGGTTTCCTTGGTGTCGTGATTGTAGTAGATGTTAATGCTGGGACCACTTTCCAGGGGTTTCAACCATCGATAAATAGCTTCTGCGGTAGAGCTTTTGGGTTCGAGGGAAGTCGTGCTCTATAACGTCAGAGGGTATGACTTCGTATAATTCGTGCCCTTGGCTAGCTCTGACGATGAGCTCTCCCTCGTGGAGGGCGAAATGGACCTGTGAGAAATATTAGCATTCGACCAGAAGCAGTGTATAGTTTAAGCCGGAATCATTTGTTTAGCACAAAAGAAGATCTCGAGATCATAACTTACCTGATAGCCCAGTACCGAATTTTTCGTCTCGAAGAGCAGACCTTTGCTCGACGGAACAACTTCTAAGACCTTCTTTCCAAACAATCTCTGATACGTGGAATGATTCTCGTATTCATGGGGCAATCGGCGCAAAGGGCGTGCATTGATCAGCAAGGAGCCAGTCAAAGCATTGAAATGTACGGTCATTGACGAGCCGTCGTCCGAGCCAGCAGTGTGGGACATGACCCATCGATCATCTGGCGCCGCAACGACTTCCCATGGCGTCCCAGCATCATATCCGGGCCACATTCGCTCCACAGCTTTGTTGATTCCACGAGGGGAGGCCACAATTCGGGACCTCAAAACAGGCTCCAGCATGTGGGAAGTTCTAGAGAAGCGTCGCAAAAGCTCACGAGTAAACGTTGACAAGTGCTCTTCTTTGGTTGGCCAGCGGTCATGGACGACTGCCGCAGTTTCGACAAGGATCGCCACATTATTGGTTGACAAGAGGAGGGAAGGGAGCTGACGAGGATCAATGTCAAAGGTGCAGTGGCAAATAAGAGCCAATTGAAGAGCACGGGCAGTGAGATCAGCCATCTCCTTTTCGTCAGAACTGTCGTGAAGAAGGTTCACGACAACATGTAACCACTGTAGGTTCCAAAGGTCAGCGTTGGTCGTTGAAGAAAGGATTTGAACCGAGACATAGTAAAGGAGGATGCAGCTTTGCTGAAATGCTCAGAGAAAATACACACTTCACTTGTAATAGTCCGTGCTGTTTCCAGAAACTCAAGGCACCGACCCCGAACAGTTTCGTGCAGCGATATAGACATTAGGCGTGTTGCTAGTGAAATGAAAGTGAGCGCAGCCACAGAACCCATCCAATTGGTCGCGACTGATTCCAATGCTCTCTCCAAGACAGACAAAAGGTCCAGACCTGTGTTCCAAATGTTGATGTCAGTGTACACTTTCATAAAACGCATTACGGGTTACATTGGAGAGCTCGCTATTGCACCACCAAAATAACCATGGAGAGGGGAATAAATTACCAAACTGTTCTTCCTCGGGCTCAATGTGCGAGTCTCTTGACACTCGATGAAGAGCCGACGGGCCTGCCTGCAAGGAAGCCTGAAGCAGAAGGAGGTGAACTTCTTCGTCGCCAAAATACAACGTCTTTGCGGCAAGCTCGCGCGCAATATTAAGCCATTGAAGTCGGTGACCGCTGCGCAATGATGCGAATGCGTAAAACTCATGTACGGAAAGGCTATCGGGGCAGTCTCTCTGCTTGGATATTACTTCGTTGGGCGTGTGTTTCGTGTCAGTGATAGCATATTGGAGCGTCTCATAAACGCCCGGAGGAAGTTTCAAGGTACACCTGTCATGGATATCGTACTTGTTGAGCTGGTCGACCGCCCATTGTTGAGACTTGGAATCTTGATTGGCGAAACTCAGTTTATTGGGATGGCAGACAGTGTCTTCTGTTGCTTCCGACACAAGTTGAGAGGCCCAATGGGTTTGAGCTAAAGGCTTCGTTGATGACGCTGCGAAGGAGCAGAGAAGTTAGCTTTCAGTTTTGATAAATTTGTGGGAATATGAAACATTTGGAAAGCGGTGAGAGATGACAACTTGAAATTTATCGAGGTTGACAGGGTTAGGAAGTGTTAAGAACAAATGATAGCTTACCCAATTGCAACCTATCGGCCCTTGATTTAAGAAAACTTGCAAGGCCCTGATAGTCGGTGAGAGCGACGATTTTTTGCTTAGCTTCGGGGGGAGGAGATGGATTCAATACGTCAACCAGTATTTGGTAAGTTGTTGAGCGCCACTTGCAAATTAAGCTTGGAACATCCAGCTCAAATACGACGGATTTTGCGGTAGCTTCTGTGGCGGGAAGAGGCCACTCGTGACATGAGATCGGTAAAGCTTGGGCTTGTTCGCGAAGAGCACATCTCTCGCAACGCGGATCATGGACTTCTCGCTCCATTCTATTTCTACCTCGGCCAGTCACTTTCATGATCTGAGTACAGGTAAGGAGACGTGACTGGTTAATAAGCTTGAAATATTGCTTTTTGAAAGACGTCAACTCGGCTTTTTTATCTTCTGAGTCAATCCTGGCTTTTGCTTCGATGCTAGCCTTGAGCTGTTGGTGCTTGGGAGACTGGTCATAGAACTGGGCTCCAAAGCTTGACGGCGAAGAAATATCCCCAAACACGGACGGGTTTCTGTCTAAAGACTGTTCCTTTCGCTTCTGCAGATGCTTCTCGATACTGCAAAGTCGGGACATCTGCTGTCTTTTTGGCAAGAGAAGAGAGCCAAAGAAAGCCGACGGGAATCCAGGGTCGAACTTTTTAATGAGTGGATAGTGATGTACAGTGCCTTTGTCAAGCGCAGCCCAAAGATGCAACAGTGTTAACACCCTGACTGAGAAGCCGCCAGGAGAGGAAGCGTAAACATTGGCGGAAGTTTGCATGTACCAGGTGATAACTTTAGAAAGTTTGACCAGTGACATTTTCGATGTGATATGAAGGTCGAGCCACGAATCGAGGCTGTTGGGCACCCAATGTTCCATATCCAGCAGGCTGAGGCTGATCTCTGCCGGTGAAGCTGCTCTAAGGTTATCCACTTCTGGCAAGACATTTCCCGAGTCGATGATGCGCGGACTGCAATCTCCATGGAATGTGTTGTTGCCAAGCTGTTCAAGCTGGATGTTGTGGAGCCATTCGAGATATGGCCGAAGGGTAGGAAGGCGCAGTACAGTATCTGACTGGGGCATAAGCTTCTTCAGCTCTGCAAGACGAAATGAGCCCGCCGACTCAGACTTTTGGATGGTGCTCCATCTCCTGGCGAGGAGACTATGAGCAGACTTCATGGTTTCTGTTATGAATTCCAGTGCTTGTTCCGCCCAATGATCGTCTTTGGAAAAGTCGAGATCCAGTTTTTTAATACGTCGATTGACTTTTGCGAGCATAATATGGAGCAGATCGCTGGTTTGGTCGTATTGAATAGCCAAATCGAGTATTGTAGCCATGAAATAAACCATAAAGATTTTGTACCGAGTGTCGTTCCCACCCAAACTTGCAAGACTAGATTGCAGCGCCACTCGGAGAAGCATCCAACGCGGAGAGCGACGCCATGGCACCAAACTGTCCCCAGAGCACAAGGCGTCGTCGCGTGTGCGTTTGAAAATTCGGGGACCTCGAGCGGGGATCCAATACCCCGCAATATTCCCGGTAGCCACTCCGTAGCAAACTGTGGATGCACAGTATCTTGATATGATCCGTAACCCTTGCTGGAGGCATCATCGAGAGCCTCGCTCTCCAGAGACATAAGGCATTGTGTCAAGGTCTTCCGAAAGTTCCCGTCGTGTACTCGAGTGTCTGGTGCAGCAATGGCGGGGCCGGGGAACCTCCGAATCACCCTGCCAGGTGTATCTATCACGGCCTTTGTGGTTGCTGAGAGCTCGAAGAATTCGAACGAACAGGTCTCGGCTTGCTTTCGAAGGATAAGTCCAGCGTTCTGTTGGGTGATGTGGAGGGCGAGCACATCTGTTGGAGGGGGTCAGAGATGAAAAACACAGGGGAAAGCTCTGGAAATAACAATACACACCTCCTTCTACCATCTCTCTCAGTTTTTGATCGAGCTTCTCGAGGGGTGCTCCCTTGCTACCATCATCGACAAGGATGCTCAACATAGGTGGAAGTGTAGCCCAATCGTCCTGGTCTTCGTCCCGGAGCTCAGAAACAAAAGTATTAAGAGCATCTTGCAATGATTTGGTTAAGGCGATCTCGGCCTCGGGCGTAGTATCGTAGAGCTGAGGAAGCTTTGGGGGCAAGAATACATGGTTGATAACGTATTCGAGGGGAATTCCAACGCTGTCAACCCTCTCGTCCTCCATGGTGGTTTTGTGGTTTTGTTGTAGTGATGGTCTGTGGAATGGAGCTGCTCAGCAGCCCTCGATATAAGTATTTCAAGAGACCATACTTTTCAAGGCACTGGGAGAATCGAAAATGGTGAATGAATGAACGAGGGGATGTTGAGATTCACTTTTTGGGAACCGCTTCTATCGGCGCCAATTCTACGCGTCTCCAAGCGTTTAAGTTTGATCCGTGCTTTCTTGTGGGCAACTCTTTTTGCTCAGATAATAGTGCCATACAAAATCATATAGAAGAGGCATCTTTCACAAAATAGATAAATAGATACTCGACGCCACATGTTTCGAGTTATGCAGCTTTGCGTCCTGGTGCTACCCGCAGCCAACCAGGGATAGCCGATCCCGATGCAAGTCGCAAGCCTTTCCTAGCCAAGCTATATCACCGGTGCTTCCGGCAAAAAGCAATTATTGTTTGCTTGCTTTTCAGGCCTGGGAGATTGCTACTGTGTTAGTAACCGTGCAGGCAGATCTTGTTTTGTCATTTTGCAGTCATTCGTCCTCGTGAATTCGCCAATAATAGATAAGCAAATGAGCCTGCAGCAGTTCAGCTCAATGAAAATGAAGTATTGATGTGGCCAAGAATACCGAGTTGTTTGGAAAGTCCGAGAGCAATCAAAAGCTGCCAGCTCTTCTATTTGGGTTCGGCAGTTGGCAGTACGGGACTACCATTCGGGCTGATGCTACCAGCCCGTTTCACAATGTGGATAGGGGATACAATACAGTCTCATTGAGCATAACTCAGATGTACATAGACCAGAGCTAGCTGTGATCATCTGTGAGGCCTCTTCGAGGTGGGCCTGCAAATCTACATTCCATATCTAGCCAAACCCAAGCACTTAGGCGTTTTTCTATTTTGGTCAGATCAAGTTAAATCCAATACTTTCATCCTCAAACTCATAGTTTTCTGCACCTTATCCGCTCCCCTTCTGGCTTCTTAGTTTGGCACAGCATTGTAAGCCCTAAAGACAAGATCAATCGTGTCAAAGGCATCAAGACGTGCGAGTAGACCTGGTAGAGTGAGTTCACCTTCAATTGGCCTGCTCGGCTCCCGCGACTTGATATGGAGCGGAAGTGTCGGCTGCATTAGTGAGGTCTATACGCTTACGAGTAAGAAGATTAACATTCAAGAACCTTTTGCATATGTTGATCAACCCTTCACGCCATTGTTTGATCATCCGACTGCTCCCACTTACTACAGTACAAGAGTCTGTTGTGTCTAGTTGTAGATGGAATATTACTCGTCTATGCTTTTCAAAGAAAGCCAAGTGAGTTCTGCGGTCAAACCCACTTGGCTACACTTGACCTATGCACACCAATCCAAGTTGACCTTGACCAAAAAACTAATCGGGAGAGTCGGTGATGAACATGGTAATTGTTCTTGAAAATTCCGAGTTCAATTCCTAGCTAACTGGAACTGTAATCCATAGCACCGAGTTAGCTCCAATAGCCCTATGTATGCAATCCACGTGACCGACCCCCTTTCAGCCGTCTTTTTTGTTGCACATCGCAAATGGAGATCCGGACAGGGACTTTATATAGGAACAATCAAGGCATACGTCACTGTAGGAGCACCAGGAGTTCAATCCTATTTTTGGGTCTAGGCTCGAACGGCCATGGGGCCCGCCCCAAAAGTCTGGGCCTACACTTTCAAACTTTTACCAACTTAGCAACGCTTGCTTCACGAGGAGCGTTGAACTCGAAGTCAAAATGCAGAAATCCCATAAGACTTACGCTATTGCATGGTTTTATAGCGGTTTTGTTGCATTGCGGAGGTCCGGCACGTCGCGTCGCGTCGCGTCAACTTGGTACCCCGCCCCCTTTTCCCCCTCGCTTCACCGACAATGTAGCATTATCAGCTCAGGGACTCAAAATGCCCTCAGCTAGTTTGAGAAACTTGGGAGCTGGTTATGTATTCGGCCCTCTCATCCAACACTCAGATTCTAGGGCACAAAATGAGCTTTTGTTGGCTAGTCATGTGCAGGGGACCCCGGCAACAAAACCAACAGCATGTGCCTCTTTCACGAAATCTCGTCACTATTATTGGCCTGTGGAAATGATTCCAACTGCATTGCTTACACAAAGCGGATAATAATTGAGGACAGCACACTCAGCTAAATTTGCGTGTGGTCCCACATTTTGGTCTCCCCTTTCGACATCTACCGTCCTGAACCCACCTCGAAACCTACAACCATATTGTCAAAACCCGCGGTCTTATTTTCTGTTGAAGGTTTCAGTTATGATTTTATTCAATGTCAATATGGGTACACTCGATTATACTGGCGGGAGTTTGTTCCATTGGCTTCAATGGATTATGATCATTGTATGTTCATTCTTTTATCTCAAAGGCTAGGTATACTCATGTATATCCAGATGGTCCTTTACTTTATTGCAAGCTCCATATACCTACTCTACTTCCATCCCGCCTCCAAATTTCCAGGCCCAAAGCTTGCAGCGGTTTCGTATGTTGTGTACTGCTATCATTGGTGAGTGCAAACCACAGCAGTGAAAATAGCGACCGCATGCTCACACAAACAGGATACGAGGGCGATATCCGTGGTTTGTAGAGACGATGCTTCGTAGATACGGCGACGCTGTTCGCCTGGGGCCAAACGAAGTCGTATTTTTTACGGCACAGGCAGCGAAGGGTAAGCAATTGCCGAAGATTCCGGCAACGAGTGATGGCTGACTTGAAGAGAAGATATCTACGGATCCTCGATGAATGGCTATGAGACTTTCTTGAAAACCGACCTCATGGACTTTGGTGCCGGTGACTTAGGTCTCATCTGGGAATCAGATCCGATCAAGCGAAAAGCAGTGGCGAAGAAGATCCTTCCAGCATTTAGTACGAAATCCCTGAAAGCCATGGAGCCTATTATGCATGAATACATGGACCTTTTTGTCACAAAGATGAAGCAGTTTGGAGGGAAACCGGACGGTCTCCTCATGAATGATGTGAGTAAAAATATGCTATTGGCGGGATGTTCTAATACAACTATCCAGTGGGTGTTGTGGCTGGCAACAGACATGTCGGCAGATCTTGCATATAATCTTGAAATGCAGCAAATGAGAGACGGTACACGACCCTTCCCAATGCTTCTTCACTCCTCTTGTCGAGTTTACATTGACTTCAATCAGGCAAGCCATCTGATTTGGTTACCACGCTCTGCGGCACAAGTTTTGTCGCGATGTTGATGCAGCTCTCAAAAAAACTCCCCCTCATCGCATTGGCCACTCCCTTTTTCATCCCCTTCAAGGTTTTGCGAAAAGTACCAGCAACTTTGAAGACAAATAGTGCACAGGTAAAGCGACGTATCGACAGCCGGGGGAAAACAAGACATCCGGATTTCATGGACTACATGATTCACGCTGATGGACCCCCTCCAAGCAGCAAAACCGATCTCATACATATGGAGCAGGTCGCATTGCAGCTGTTTATTGCAGGCTTTGACCCTGTCCAGATCGTTCTTTACGCTTCGATGTTCTTTTTGGTGAAATACCCAAGCACTTGCGCAACTTTGACCAAAGAGATCCGCGAATCGTTTCAAATCTATGAAGAGATGAAGCCTGATTCCCTGGGTCGCCTCAAATACTTGAATGCATTTATTTCCGAGGTCTTTCGTGTTCACCTGACAGTTGGCACTGGAATGCCGCGTATTAGTCCTGGCGCGACTGTTGATGGGGTGTATGTCCCCACAGGAGTAAGTCAACATGGTCCCCGTCTTCCAAATCCTGGCCTTATATGTATTACTTTCATAGGTCGTCTGCCAAGTCAGTTCTTTCACCGCCATGCGAAGCGAGCGGTACTTCCGTGATCCGCTGGAATTTCACCCTGCGCGCTGGCTACCACAGGATCATTCTTTATACGATATCAAATATGCCGACGACAATCTGAAAGCATTTTATCCATTTGGTGTTGGTCCCAGAATGTGCACAGGAAGAGAAATTGCCTGGTCACAAATCAGACTATTTCTTGGGAAGGTGCTGTGGAGTTTTGATCTTGAAGCAGTCAGTGGGCACGAGAAATCGTTTAACCGCGACTTCAGAGTCTTTGTCATGTGGGAGAGACCGGAACTTTACGTGCGTTTCTTACCTGCTAGAGGGTGAAATCGCCAGATAGGGAAAGAAGTCAGGCTTGCCGCAGCGCCAGGTCGATCACGTGATATGACAACACTCTATGATAGATTACTCGGGCGGGTCATGCACGAATCCAGTAGTAGTCTTAGAAGTTTAATAACTATGTAACAAATTACAATTTCGGTCTGAAACTTAAAATGCTTAATTGATAAGTAAACTTGAACAGATCTGCCTTTTCAGATTCTTAAAATAATAATAGAATAATAAGCTATAAGCATTTAAAGCTTATAAGTCGGGATAATATTAGCATTTTTAAACTATTTTACCCCCAAATTGAATTATTTTAAAAAAATAAATTAAGAGAAATTCTTCTAATTAAAATATGAATAGCTAGGTCTTTAATCTTTTATTAAAGACAGATTCTGTTTTAGAGTCAAGAATATAAAGTTATAAAATATTTTATATAAAATTTTATTGATTTTCTTAAAAGCTCGCTTAATCTTTCTCACTGGATTTGTGCAAGACCCGCCCGAGTAGGTACTTATCATAACGGTCTTCAAGAAATAAATCTTGCAATTCGCCAGCATACCGATCCTTGCACGACTAAAATGGTTTCCTAGGTATTTTGTGGTTCTTAGTATTTTTTGATCAGTGTTCGTCGACGTAATGAATCTGGGAACCTCTCTTAAAGTTCACTTGTTAGGCATAGTTAGTTGCCGCCCCAAACTATGCGCCTTCGTCATTCCCCTTTAGTCTACCAAATGATTACTCCTTTACATGCGTGGGAAATGCGGATTGGTTAGATTGGTAGAATTGCTCAAACTAGGTGAGTCTGGACTCCTCTGAGCGACTGAACAAAACACGATATGGGAGGTGGAGTAGAGAGAACGGACTAGAATGACAGCAGCATATATTCCGCTTTCCTTCTAATTTCCCAACGATTCAGTTTTTCCTTTCCGAAAGTCTGATTCCCTGGCGATCAATTGGTAATGGCTTCCTCAAACACAATAAAAATTGTTGCAACCGCTGTGCTAGCGCTCTTCTCAGCCACTGTTCTGGCCTCTCCTCCAAACGCTAGAGATGTACTCCTGCCACCCTCGCATGATCCCTGGTACTCTCATCCTTCCGGCTTTGAGAATGCATCACCAGGTACGATATTGCAATATCGAACACCGCCAGCCGGCGTGGCAGATTTCGGAACTATTCCCCTCAACCTCAAATCGTCGCACCAGATCCAGTTCCGCACCACGAATAGTCAAGGTAAACCCGACACCGCCATTACCACTCTTCTGGTCCCCAATGGTGGTAATGTATCACGCCTCGTCTCTTACCAAGACATCCAAGATGCTTCGTACATCAATTGCGCTCCATCATACGCTATTCAAGTCGGCTCTTCATGGAACAACACATTTTCCAAGGACAGCTCTATCTTCGAAGGGGGCCTCCTGGCACAGGGTTTCATCGTCAGTATTCCAGATTACCAGGGAACTGAGGCCGCGTTTTCTTCCGGACTTCAAGCAGGACAAGCAACTTTAGATTCTATCCGTGCTGTCTTGTCTTCGTCTTCAATCACTGGTATTTCATCCCATGACGTCGACGTCACAATGTGGGGATACTCCGGTGGTTCCATCGCTACCGGATGGGCGGCCGAGTTGCAACCTTCTTACGCACCAGAGTTGAAAATTGCTGGTGCTGCAATTGGAGGCACAGTCTCGAACTTGCATAACACAATCCTTCTTATCAACGAGGGTGAGTATGCTGGTCTTGGTCTCGCTGGACTGTGGGGAATGTATCAGGCGTACACATCTGAACTGAAGCCGCTTATGGATCAGGAGCTGTTCCCCGAGAACAGGACCGAGTGCGAAAAGCCTCGAACACATTGCGCTGGTGCGGACTTCAAGATATTTGACGGCAAGGATGTTTTCAGCTATTTCAAGAGTGGAAAAGAAGTCTTGAATGCCCCGCAATTGAAGAAAATTATCGAGGAGACCGGTATAATGGGCAGGCACGATGTTCCTCAAATTCCACTATATTTCTACAAAGCCAAGGGCGACGAGGTCAGCTCCATTAAAGACAACGACGATTTGGTCCAGCACTATTGTGATAGTGGAGTCGCCTCTCTTCACTACGTCAGGAACGCAGAGGGTTCGCATACTTCTGAGTCGTTGGTAGGGTCCGGTGGTGCTCTGGCATTCTTGAAAGGTAGATTCGATGGTGTTGCCCCTGTGCAAGGATGCAAAACGGACAACCCGTGGATAGTCGAGGTAAACTGGAAACATCTCAGAATGTTTGGAGATGAGTTGTTGGGGTTGGTTGAGGATTTAATAGGGCTCTAACCTCTGGAATTCATGAGTCAGACGTTCCAAATGGAAAAGAATTTCTGCTGCCCAATGTCTAAACATCTCGACAAATAAACGATGAATAGTTCTCAAGTCAAGTAGAATATAGAGGACACTTCAAATAATCCTCATCATTTCTGCCTACATAGTTTGTATGATAATTTCTCCACCCTGTCGAGTCAAATGTTTTCTTTTTTTTGGTTTAGAAAGTCCGAACTCGAACAATGAACTCGAACAATGAACTCGAACAATCTGTGAAAATGGCGATATTTCGGCTGTGACGGAAATGTTAAGATCCGGAGAGTCGTACGATGGCGTGGACAGATTGGCATGCTCGACTAAATTTACATTTCCCCTGCCTTCTCATCACCATTCCCAGACTTGTATACTGCTACCGTAAATACTTAGATACTTAGAAACAATAGTACTGAGGCCTCCTTAGCAATTGTTTAGCAGCGATGGGGGAAAAGTAAAAGCGAATAGTTCCTTTCCCCATTAAGGATTATTCATGAAAGGGAGCTGACCGAGACACCCATGTGAGACCAAGTTGTGATACAAGAGTCGTACGAATACCTATATATGACATCATGAAACAACTCCGAAGGAATTTTATTTTGATAATATTAACATTCTTCTCGAATTTACTCAATAACGTCTCTTAGCCTCCCGAAAAGAAAGAGTACGTAGTATTGGCTTAAAAATGGACGAGAAGCGCAAAGAGGACCAAGACAACCTTGAGAACGGAGCTAGCGATCAGCCAGACAAGTCAACCAATAATGTTCGTCGAAATACGGCAGAAGACGCAAAGTCTCAATGGATACGAACCTCACCAGAATCTCCGCGCAACTGGTCGCGTCTGCGGAAGTGGTGGATACTCGGCGGGCTTGCATTTTACAGCTGCATTGTTTTCATAGCTTGGTCGGGCTTTGTGACGAAGCAAATCGAGGACCAATTTGGAGTGAGCACCCAAGTCTCAATCTTGGGACAAAGTCTGTTCATTGCAGGTATTGCGATCGGTGTAAGTCTTCTGTATCGGACTTACTTCTTGTTTCTGGCATTATTGACTTGAATCCAGCCGATGTTTCTCGCTCCACTTTCAGAAAACTACGGACGCCAGCCAGTATACTTGATAAGTGTTCTGCTCTTCTCTCTCCTCCAGATCCCAACGGCATTATCACCAACTTTCGTGGGCCTTGTCATCACCCGCTTTATTACTGGTTGCTTCGCTGGTGTTCCGGTTTCAAATATGGGCGCCAGTGCAACGGATCTTTTCTCCACTTCCGAAACCGCCTGGGCTGGGATGCTTTTCTCGTTCATGTATCAGTCGGCTGGTCCCGATATTGGCGTAAGTTCTTCATCTGCAACGTCAACATCGGCTGACTTTCGTAGCCAATAATTGGAGGCGCGGTACATGTAACCACTGGATCACTGAAGTGGTTTTATTGGTTGCTCCTAATTACGGGAATGGTGGCTTTTGTCTGGTCATTGACATTCGGAGAAACCCTTCACGACAAAGTCTACGCTAAAGCCACAGGAATCAAGGAGAAAAAAGCTGTGATATCCTATCTTGGCGCCGAATTGTTTCGCTCGTTTCACATACTGGCTACAGAACCGATCGTCATAGCCCTCGCACTCACAACCATCTATCTCTTCGGCATGATCTTCGTCTATTTTCAGGGCTATCCGCTTATATACGAAGACGGATATGGCTTCAATGGACTACAAGAAGGAGCCATGTTCCTCGTGGGCGTGGGAGGTGGGATGGTAGCTTTGATTACGCAGCCCCTTCAGAATTGGATGTATCGGCGATCAGCACGGTCAGCAAGCAATGGAAAGCCCAAACCGGAGGCTCGTCTGTATACGACCAGTTTTGCGGTCTGGGTGTTGACGATTTCAATTTTCGTAAGTGTGTCTACTCTTGGAGCCGGCTTCACCAGATCGTTCTAACACAGAATTTCGTTAGTGGCTCGCTTTCACATCAACACGTCCGGATATCTCCTAGTAAGCGTCTATGGACTGTGCCAAGAGCCCCGACTTATAGAGATCTAACAACAACAAATAGCCAGATACCGATGTGGTCTGGTTTCTTATTCGGATATGCTCAAGTTGCAGGCAAGTACCAGTTTCATCACGGCTCTCTCGCCGCCTTTCCGCGAGACGTGCTTTTGTGCATTTGTGAACCGTGAAGTTCATCAGAATACACTCCTCACTTTGCTTTTGTGCGACGATACTCTTTCACTGACAATTCAACCATTTTAGTTTACACCGGTATCTGGCAATATGTCACAGATAGTTACGGCGAAGCGTACACCGGATCTGCACTTGCGGCGATCAATTTTCCTGGCAATATGATAGCTGCGGGCCTAGCACATGCCAGCGTTCCCATGTTTAACAATGAGGGGACCAATTGGGCACTAGCAACGCTCGGATTTATTAGTATCGGATTCTTGTTTGTCCCGCCGCTGCTGATATGGTATGATGGCCCTTTTTAATTTAAGAAACATTTTGGTTTTGGATATTGAGAAGTTTGGGCTGAAAGCCGGAAGCACGCTAACTTGCAAAATAGGAAGGGTCCACAGTTTCGCAAGAAAAGTCGCTTTGCCATTGGCGATAGAGAAGCTTAAGACGAGCCGGAGGCTAGAATTGCCCAGAAGCTTAAGCCGTTTTTACTTTGCGTATCTTTTGTAGTCTAAAGTCCTGAGAGGGGTTTCTATATATGGAGTGGTGTTGAAATCAAAGGCTCTTTATTGGTAGAATTTTCGGTCACAGGTAAGTAGAGTATGACAGGAATAACTAAGCACTGCATCTGCTGTATTCTTACGACTACTTCTTAAATGGTCCACGAGAAGTCAATGGTATGAGAGAGTTCCTCCCGGTGAAGTGACCGACCGCCACAACTTAATCCATTATCACATAATCCTAAAAGTTTGTAGGAAAAATGGTAGGCATTCCACACTGAATAGCATAGTTTCTCGCTAGATCTACCATATTCAGTAAATTCAAGATTGCGCAGAGGGTGACTCGAATCTGACCAAATAGAAGCAACTTCTTAATATTTGTAGCAAGATTCCTCAGTATTCCGGAACTGTGGAGTTTGTATCCGATTAGATGCTCGAACATAGGCGCCCAGCAAGTGGAGCAAGCTCCTCTCCTCACCCACTGTTCTTGGAACCCTGGGAGCCTCACTATGCACTTCAAATAGCATCCCTCCGCACCTGCATTATCTGGGGCTCCGGAAAATTGAAACGTGTGAAGTATTCGTTGATTCTGCTCCTGGAAAAGAGTTTGGGTGCGGCTAGATTTGATTCTGTATAAGAAGAGGGCCGGTCACATGCTTATCAACGTATATCTGCATTTCAAAGATCGAATTCACACGAGGTTCTTGACAACAATTTCATCCGTTACCGAATGGATTGAGCTGATAGAAATTATGGTATTAATTTCAACCTTAGCAGTACCTTCATGTGGGTCGGCTATTGTGAATTCGCAATGTGTGCGATATATTTAACAAGTGCAGGTTGCGCACCACTCTTTCTCAAGAACTTTTTTTCCAGTCAGCCTAGTCTCAAAGTAGGGCATTGATTCTCACTAAACGAACTGGAAACTTGCCGCAAGCATACACCTAAAGGTTTGATCGAAACATTCGAGGTGCAGAGAATAGTTTGATTAAATGGACTTGGGTCCGCGGGTTTTGGCAGCTTGCTTGACGAAAATAAATGCAATCTCTTCACGCAAGGTTTCTAAAAGCAAAGAGTTTGTGAACCTATTTGCCAAGGTCTAAACAATAGGACGGCGACGGATCTCAGGACACAAATTGATTTAGAACTGTTATATTACCAACATTATGAATATAAGAGAGTAGTTTTTGGCAGTAGATGAGAGCTCAGCCTCCCTTTGTCACAAATCTGTTCGTCCACACCACTTTTCAGATCGCCAACAACTCACAAGCACAACAAGATGTCTTTTGAAGACGTTTCTTTTGAAAGAGGGATGTACCATGCCTTGAGAAGAATCTTCAACATTTTCAGAGTTGAGGGAGAGGGCTTTGAGCAGCACGTCCAGGCACATGAAAACCAAGCCCTTGTGGCAGGCAACCCATTTCACTTGTTCGACATTTACCTCACATCACCCAAACCACTTGACCCAAGAGCCTCAACCCCTCCCCCAAGCTCACTCACAGCCGCCCAGAGGCACATCATCCTGGCATGTCGTAAGTCATGCGTCTTTTACTGCAGGGATTATGCAGATAGAACCTACGCAATGTCCATGAAGCAAGACGTAGAGGCTTTGCTGGACATGGTTGACGAGGACAACTGGAGGCGCGGGAAGCTCACCATCCACGACGAGATTGATTTGGAGGGCCCCGAGCTGAGAATTAGCTACACGACAGTGAGCGATTACGGATATTACAAGGTGACATTGGACGGTAGCGTCAACAAAGACACCGTTCGTGGCAGCGTGGCTGAGATAGATCTTAGAGGAAGACTTTCCAACAAGGAACGTACCAAGTGGTTGAAGTTGCGGCCGAGATTTGATCTTTAAGACGAGAACAGCAGCTCAGATGGTAAGCCAACCTTCTCTGGAAGAAGTGTTCACTGACTGTTCTAAAGTTAATTTATTGCAAAACCGGGTTGTGGGGAGGAACGGAAGTATTCATGACGGCGAGTAATGGGGAATTGGATATCAAAGATGACTTCTCGAACAACGTCGGCGGTGCATTGACTTAGAAAAACATAGGGGTTGATAGTTGAGAAAGACGAGAGGTGTGAATCGAAAAATTTAGAACATACTGTTTTGAAAGTTGACAGGGAGAGGATCATAAAGAACCCAGGTGGTTGCACTCTGGCGTGTGACGCTGAGTTTTGTAACAAGGGCAGACAACGATACAAATACTAATGGGACAGAACGAAGATGAGCAAGAACGTTAGTGATGCACGGCTTTTTGAGAGAACGAAGTAGTATTGTGTGCAAATATGTTACACAGTATGTAGAATGGCGAAAGCGCAGCGCAGCAATGGTATCTTATATCTGATCCGGCCCCTTCACTCCACCGTTTTCCCACCATAAACCCCCATGACAAAGCAAATCAAGCGCATTCCCAGCAAAGAAAATGATGTTGTCAAAATTTGATCATCTCAAAACAAACAAAGGGATATGGAATCGTGGTGACTGATCAAGTAGGTGTAGCCCCAGGTGATCTCACGACTTTCGCAATCGGCTTAGGTATGTCCAGGTCAATGGTGG
This sequence comes from Lachnellula suecica, assembly GCA_007825345.1. Classification (NCBI taxonomy): domain Eukaryota; kingdom Fungi; phylum Ascomycota; class Leotiomycetes; order Helotiales; family Lachnaceae; genus Lachnellula; species Lachnellula suecica. The sequence continues at coordinate 2,791 of QGMK01000019.1, read as the reverse complement.
CAGTACTCGCAACCGCAGCTAGCCTCGTGTCTGAGCTCATCCGCGCTTCCAGAGTCCTGAATCGAGACGACAGTCCAGGGATCTGCCAGCAGTCTTTATTAGCCGATTATCAGGATGTTTAATCAGGGAATTCTTACAGTCCTTGTCCTCGCACATCTTCATCACCAAAATGTCCCACTTGCGGGAATTGATGGCATCAATGGAGGCAATGGTATTGGTGTTGGCTGTGCAGTCTCGGAGAATAATGGCATCCCAAGGATGGATATCGCAAGTCTCCTTGGGACCCTTGAAGTATCGAAGGTTCGATCCGTGCGTAGACATGTGGCCCCAGTCAAATCCGACACCCGGAGCTCCGTGATGTTGACCATGACTAAAAAGCAGTTAGCTCCCGAACATCGAGACATTGCTTCGTTTGTCTCTTACCAGTCATATAGCTATAGACCGACGGTCCCTGAAGCTTACGTCCGTTAAGTTGTCCACCCGCCGCATAGCACAATTGCTTGCATTCGTCGTTACCCTCGACGGTCCATTCGTGAGCCTCGAAATCCTCTGCAGCACCAGGCTTCTTGGAGTACTGCGTCCAATACATTAGAAGTGACAACAGCGTCATAGAAGTCAACCAAACTTACAATCTTGCGCAAGTGGCTCGGACCATACTGAGCGTATGGGGCGCGGGAACCGGTCAACAAAGCCTGGTCCCGGTCATCGATGATTGCGGCTTTGCCAAACCACATCTCTGGCTGAGCGCAGATCATGGTGTAGGCACGGCAGTGCGTCAATCCACACATCTTGTCGGTGGTGTACTGGGTGAATTGAGGGTTGAAGTGGAGTACGTTGTATGGGAAGAAGGAGATCGGAAGCACCGACGAGGTCGATGTTGATGTTGTTTTCGATGAAGACTTGTGTGCCAAAGATGTGGCTTTGTAAAGAACGAGGCAGATGGAAACTGTGATGGGGAAAGTCAAATGCTGGATGATGAAGTTGGGAAGTTGAGGGTCGAAGATGAAGACAAAACAAAAGACGAACAGGAGGCAGGCACGCGTGCTTAAGCGAGCCCTTCACGCTGCACGTGACCAAGGTCGTGACTGCCCATTTGTTCCTTTCGCTTTGACATTACTTTTTGCATTTTAGAATTGTACGGGATGGAGTACTTTGGACCATGTCAGCATCCTCTTTTACCAATCTCTTTAACAAACCAATGAATTTGCGGATAACAAAGAAATAGGCTGCTTCCAGCCATAAAATATCACGTGGCGTATTTCAAGCTGCCAGCAAATTTCTTGCAATCACGCTGGTGCAGAGATACTGTGTTGGAGCAGAGAAAACTTTCCTAGAAGGACTACCCATCCGTTCGAGCAACCAGCATTTGAGCACCTTTGGACTCTAAGTGTTCAAAGGGCCTCCTTGGGACTTCTGCTTTTCCTCCGCTAGTTCAGTCTTTTCGACAGTAACTAGAAGAAAGTTAGACTAATAGACTCGGATCGACTTTAGGAGTTCTCGCCACATACCAACATCCTTTACAACGCTGGTTTAACCACATGAGGCCGAAGATAGCTGTTGCAAACTGGGAGAAGTCGGACCCCATTTTGGCTGAGGACTAACTTACTGGGAATAAGAACCAACTTCAATGATTATGCCCATCTTTCATTCTGTTTCATACGAAACCATGGCACATGAAATAGCAGAACAAATGCAGAAACCAAGATCAGTGTTGCCTTCGTTAGTGTGGAGTGGGAATCTAGAAATCGTACAAAGTTACATCTCGTCTCACGAAACTTCTCTGATCATTCATAACAACGCGACTGATCAGTTTCAGCATACGACGCTCGCACAAGTACTCCTTGGACATTTTCGTATTCGGTACTCCACCGTTAGCGCTGCTCATCGTAAATAAATGGCATTTGCTTCTCCTCCTCCTCCAACTTCACAACAACCTATCCATTATCTTGTGCCTTCCATCATTTCTTTCCGCAGATCACACTCGTATTTCCATCAGAAATTCCCACCATGAAGTTGAATCCCTCTCTCGGCCTCCTCTCCCTCTTTGCTGCACGTGTGAGCGCAGACTGTCCCTTGACCCAAATCATCTACACCTGCTGTCCAGGAATCGGCGTACTTTCCGACCACAAACTGGCATATTTGAATTGTGTGTCTCCCCGATTTTCTACCCAGTCCAATACTCTACTTCTCTCATTCATCCAGTTCTGACACTGGAACAGGCCAGCTCGGTGCCGGCGCTGCCTGCATTGGAGATCGGTTGCTCTGCTGCACCGTACGTGATCCTTCGAAACTTGGAGACGGTTCTCTGGGACTAGGATTGGTAGACTGATGAGTCATAGGGCATCATGAAGGCGAAGTGCGCTACTGTTCCGCCCTTGATTACTGTTATTCCTGCAGGAAAGTCAGCGGCTACGTGAAATTGTTTGAAGGGAATATGTGCTCGAGACATCCGGGATATGAAATGCGAAACTCTGGGCGGGCGAGAGATGAAGGGAGGGGGATAGATTATAAGAGGTGATGTATTCGGACACTCTCTGTGTTAACTTTGACAAACATAAAATACAAGTTTGATACAGCAGTCAAAACAAAACCTCATCCGGGTATCCATCGATCGATGCCCCACCCATACCGCATTGCCATATAGATATTCCACCCGATATGGAACTTTTACATGGCCTTATTTTCGAGCCAATACGGCAAAAAAATCCTTGGTAAAATGAACTCCCAGCAACTCACCCCCAATGTCTCTATCAGAACGCAGAGATAGACCAGATCGAGCAATCGTTAGCAA
>QGMK01000018.1:0-67243 GCA_007825345.1 Lachnellula suecica | reverse complement strand
GGGAAGAAAGGGTAATGTTTTGGTTATGAGCAGAGAAAGGTGGTTGTGCAGCGAAGACTGATGCCCCACCTCACCCACCTGTTTTACAGGGGTATGGGTGTGACGTCGGAGGGGCATTCATATGAAAATAGCATCACAAATGCAACAAGGCTATGGCGGATACGGTCAATCGCTTCTGGGAAGACGGAATGATTCTTTCTTTTGTTTGCATTATTATGGTAGTACCATATATCGTGGAGTTTCTGCTAATAGTCTACTACGGTATATGGTAGTTACCCCGCATTCAGAGCTGCTACTTCTCGAGTCCTCTCACTTTTATATGTCCATATCCTATGATAAACAATGATCACCAGATTCCGTTATTGTTATCTCATTTTGAAAAACAGTGCTACACGAAGCATATTTTACGCGTCTGTAGTTCATAGATTTGCAGGTGGAGAAGCCATTGAGTCTTGTCTACCTAAGTAGAATACGATCGGACAGGGAGAGTATATCTGGTACCTTCTCATACCCTTGTATCAGAGCTCTTCTTATAGCTAAATTCAAGATCTCATGTTGTTTTGTTTGCCTTCATAGGCTGCCCCGCCCCCCGCCGCTCAACCATTTTGGACTCTAGGGAGGGACACGTGGGGATTTATAGGATAGGATTCGCACGGCACTTATACTTGTTTGAAAGCTTTGCATTCCATATCTTTGCTTCATTTGAATTGATGAACTTGAAGTGGTAAAACGGCGCTCGAAGCCTACTGATAATTAGCTGGGCATATTGAGCAGCTGAAGTTCAATTTGAGCAACACCTTCCTTGCAAAAAAGCCTGCACGAAAGCTTATTTTTAACTAGGAAGTATACTATAAATGTCCGGGGGAGGCTTAGCCTCTCGACGGTGGTTTGAAATGGCATTCAGGTGCAGCTATTTACGTTAAGTCTCCGATTTGATCGGTTGAACTGTACGAAATTGCCAGAGTGTGGGGGCAGGAAACAGGGGCTGTGGCGGCGCAGGCACATGGCTCAGTTCAATCCTTGCGGGAACAACCAATTAACGAAAGCCCCTGACAGGCTGCATTCCGCTTCTGGAGATCGGTAATATTTAGAGTTTATATCTAGGTTTATTAGGCATCTCATCTGGCTCTAAATGCTTGGTTTGTTAGTGCTTACAAGGATTTCTATTCTCTATCCCAGATCTTGGTGGCCATTGTGACTTTGCTCTCCATGAACTTCTGACTGGGTTTGTGTTTTATTTTATTTTGACCTCCTCCGTCAGCCTACTTTGTATCTTTTATGTGAAGGTTGACTTGTTTGAAAGGCAATAGGGAAAAGTAGGGATTTCTTCCACCCATCTGAGTTTGTCCGGATGAAATCCCCAGGATACGCCGCCGTCAACAACATGAATGAGAACGAAGGCCTACAAGTATCTCCACCCATACACCAGTATCCGGAAGTCGTGCAGAATCAGTGGGATACACCGATTCCAGAGAAGTCCTCCAGCTACATTTTCGCGCAAGACCTTCACCCAAAACCGAAAACAATATGCGGCATTAGAAGAACGACTTTTATTTTGGCTGTGCTGCTCAGTCTATCTGTCATAGCAGTGATTGTAGAAGAGCTCTTTTGGGAACAAGGAAAACCACGTAAATGAACTTACTTGCCGGCGTATATCTTGTAGTATCTGACCAGAGACCACCAAACAGACACACGACCACTTCAGCACCAACCTCGGCATCAACGCCTGCAAACGCAAACGCAAGCACCACCACATCCTCTACCCCCAGTTCAACAGCCGCCTTCGTCGTCCCCTCCAGCACAACCATCGCACTAGACAACTGCCAAAGCGTGGGCGTCGTTACCACTCTCACCGCCCAATACAACGGCGGGACACCGTACAACTACAGCACGACTTGCGGCTACGACTGTCAGCAGGAAGATCTGTTCGAGATCTGGGCGTACAGTATGCTCGACTGCGTCCAGGCGTGCAGGAATATGGCGAAGCTCGGGAATGATACGGACGTATCGTGTGGGGCGGTCTCGCTGAATGCTGAAGTGTCTACGGCTCGTGGGAACTGCTATTTAAAGAGCGGCTGTAATTCTGTTCAGAGTGATATCGGTACGGGTATCATGCATGCTGTTTTGAGTTGATTATTTGGGGCTTAGTCGGTTGCTTGAGCGATACTCCACGTCGGTTTTCTTCCTGGGTGTAATAGTATGAGCTGGCAGTATTATTCACCGTACAGACGACTATCTGAGGACTAATTTATACCCCTTTTCGTTTTTTGTTCGCGTTGGGACTGCCGATTGGAATGCATTTGAATGTGCCACAAGTAGTGGAACATTTTCAAGGCACCGGAATAATATAACTGCAATGCTTTTTCTTATTGAAGGTGCTAGTTCTACGGTGATTAATGCATCGTGCTCTCATCCAGTTCTCAAGGAGAACACAGTTTGCGTGTGACAAGGTGTGAGCTGGTAATGTTCAAATAGGAATCATTACTAAGTAGTTTGCCCCGCATTCCAGTTTCCTAATCTCCGATTCCTGTCAAGCTTCCTTGCTTGTTTTGATCCACTGATAATTCAAGTTCACCAAAAGACCTCTATCCCTGCACATATCCATACGACTGGCTTATGCCCGCGCTATCGACATTATAATCTCCCGCCACTGCGCGATCATAGTACGCGATGCAGAACCAATCTTGGGTTGCATCTCGGAACTGGGCGTTGAAGGTGAAGTAAATGCCGCCGATATTGGAGAAGGCGTTTGCGGCAAAGGTGGCGCAAGATTGGATGGCGCTGCATATGGTCTATATGTGTCAATATCACTTGGCTTTTGGACTCGAAAGGGGGAGACTGACGTTTGTGCCTAGGAAAGTAGTAGATATTGACGGGGCGCCAGGGTTATTGCCGCTGTTGTTAGGATTGAGGGTTTTGAGGCCCGCGTATTGGGTTACATATCTCGTGTCCTGGTTGATGTCAGTCTGAAAGTTCGAAACTCGAAGCATTGTATGGCTTACATAAGTCCCCGCTGTAACAGGATTACAAGTTGGGCTTGCTAAAACCGAGGTGGCGCTTGTTGCCGTCGTTGTTTCGGTCGTTGTAGTGTATGCCAGAAGCGTCGTGGTAGTGGACGTCGTGGTGATGATGATGGAAGTCAGGGTTGTAAAGTCTGTCGTGAGGGATGTGGCGGTCTACACGAAGTTAGCGATCAGTATTTGGGACTTCACCGTCTATTGAAGACAATGAAGAAAATGACTTGCCTTTGTAGCAGTGACGGTTGCGGTGGGTGTCGGTGCCGTTATTGTCGTTGCCGTGGCTCCTATGCAAGAGCAAGCACTGCTATATCGTACGGATCCGGAGCAAGCAGAGGCGTACGTAGGAATGCTAGATGGAGCAACGGTGGCTTGTCTTTTGGCGGGCGTTAGGAGAGGAGGCAGGTGCTCAATCGTTTTCTCTCCAAGCGGGACAAAATCCCTTCGGTAATTTGGCGGATATGTCGTGACAGTGACGAAATCTGTGGTGGTGGTCTCCCCAATGATGGTTGAGACGGCTGTGGTCTGGAAAGATTCAACTTCCCTATATGGTTGTCAGATATATGGTGAAGGGCAGCTAGACCTCTTGTTCTGAAAAGAGCAAACATAGGGAGGACGAAAAATACTTACGTGGTACTTGTAAATGTCACTACAATTCCACTTCTTGTTTCACTTGCTACTGCAGTGGCGGTCGCTGTCACCGTGCTTTATTTCATGTTAAAATCGCCAACGATTGAAGACTCATTCTCTACTAACACCGTGGCTGGCGTTACGGTTGTCCGAAAGTACGACGCACAATCGGCAGCTCCTGGCCGAGTAGGAAAAGCACTAGCAATGACAGCTGGAAAATTATGAGTTTTCCGAATGTCTACACATCAACAAGGTAGACGTAGACATACCACGAAGACAATTATCCTGAGCACATGTGGGGTTGACCGCTGCCAGTACACTGCTTGCACCAGTGGCAATAGCAAGGATAAAAGGGGACTTGAAAAGCATTTTGACGGGTGAGTTGATATGGAGAATCGGCAGGAAGCCGGTGCATGGGACTCGAGATACTTATTAACTTTTCCATGAACAAGAATCCCTGGCTCCCGAGTAGATCATCATCGGCATTAGTGTGCCGTAGAAGCTTTACCCGATGCTGCTCTCCAGCCTTCCCCTCACGGCAAGCTGCATGCATCACGGTCGGCTGCATGCCCCTCGGTTGACTGCCTTGCCATTCACAGCACAATTCGAATGCGTAATATCCATGGTCTGAACGGAAACAAAACAAATTTCGGAGAAATGATGAGACCATTAATACTCGCGATATGTTTTTTGCCACTCTTCCACTCAAGCTCAGGCGTGCAGCAGAGGTATTAGTGATCGGCAGCCCAAGTGATCGGCAGCCCAGAATTCAGGGGTATTCTCGTCTAATTCTCCCAGGGTCCAGGAGCCAAAACGGCTTACTGCAGAGTAGATCGGGCCGAGTACAACGTCCAACTGTTGTTGCAACGTTTCCCTGCATTTGTACGTGAATTAAGGTCATAAAATTGATTTCGCGGCTATTTCAGCACTTCTCAAAGAATAGCTCTTGTGACTTCCAGCCACAAGATCTTGCTTCGTACAGTAGTATGCGTCAAACTGAGCTGCATTGAATTTATGTGTAGAAGCGTTTTGCACGGGTTTATAAGCCGCCCATGCTCAGCTGCTTGATCCTCCAATAGGTATATAAGGATATTTTACTTACAAGTTCTTTGAAGCTAGATACAGTTCGAAAACATTGGGTTCAATGCAGACGCCAGCTTCAAGTTGACTTGAACTCAGAATTCATTCGCGGGGACCACTAATTGGCCCTGCAAGCTCGTGTTGCTTTGCGCTTCCGAGAGAAAAACACGTAAAGCAGCTGTATCTCGGTATGCATCCCAAAGTACAAAGATGCTGCATAGGATGGAGAGCAGTGTCGCTTGCGACTTCATAAGTTCATTTACGCTGCGGAACATATTTTACTGTACCCCGCATTTCCGCAAAGCAAGCCAGATTCGGGCATAAGCGCCCGAACTTTGGGGGACATGACCTGTGATTTAGGACAGCTTAGCGGCTCGTGCCTGTGCTTGGCAGGTCACAGCGACTTTAGTGAGATCTAAGCTCGCCTACGTAGTAAGAGCTCTTAAAATTCACAAGCCTCCAGTCTCAGGGTGCAATTTTAGCTGCCAACAACCAACAAGATAAATTTCTATAAGATTATTTGCTGCGATTTCTGTACTCCACGGCCAATCCCATTTCGCACTTGTTCCCACGCAAAAGACATCTGCCTTCGATGAAAAGACACCGGGGAGGGTGCTAACGATTCCTCGACACGGCGCTTGCACGGCATCAATCTAGTCAATATAAAAATGTTCACCTCGATATAGGACATTATAAAAATATATGATTCGAGCTCACATGTAATATCATTTATATTTCGGGTAGTCTGCGTGCAAGACACGTGAGAACGCCCCCCTTTCCCCTACACCTCGCTCAATGTATGTCGCCGGGTGGGTCTCTAAGCCTATCTTTCCACGGAAGTTGAAAGCCCTTATTTGAGACATACACACTTACTCCAAAACCAGACTCAGCTTTCCAGTCTTGATGTCATAAACATAGCCTTTGGCACTGTCTTTAATCTCTTGCCTCACAAGAGGCTGCGATTTGAGAAATTCCAAGTCCTCTCGAACACTTTCCTCAAGTCTAAAGCTCCCGAGTCAGCATATTTGTTGAAACGCGGGGATCATTTCAAGAAGACGTACCTAACGCCAGAACCGAATGTTCCGAAATACAGTTGATCAATCTCCTGAGAATACTGCGGGGCTTTGGCTTTCAAAGTTGCCTTGAGACCATCGTCGGTGTTGTGGGTGAAGCCACAGTCTGGATGTACAGTCAGGGAGGGTGAAGTGTATATTTTTGTGGAGGGAATTACCAGTGTGGTGTATTATAATCACCTTCTTTAAGACTTGTTCCTGCGTGAAGGTGTCTAAAAATAAGAGATCCGTGATACTAGACTTGAGCCGAGCACCAGCATTCCGCACAATAAATGCTTCTAATCATCAAGTCAGAGAACGTTCATCAGCTGAGATGGCTGTCATATAGTACCACTTACCTTCGGGCTTTATATCAAGGAGTTCCTCTACGGACACGCGAAAATCGACACAGGAGACTTGAAAAGTATGAGCATTTAGCTATGAAACCCCGGGAAATACTGTACCAATAAAGAACGGCGGTGGTGGACCAGCAGTTGCAAATTCAGAAAGATACGGCTGAGGCTTGTGCTTGGTTTCTGAGTATTTTCTTAAAGTTTATCAGTACCCGTAGTTTGGTAGGTAGAAACAGGTTTTCGTACCTGTTTCGCTCTAGTAGTTCATCCCAGGTTGCCATTCTCACTTTTGAAGGATCGGTCCTTGAGTTGAGGTGATGCGATAAGACTTTTGGAAAAGGACTAAGACGAGGTCTTGGTCTCTTCAGTTTTCCTGAGTTGGATCTGAGATACGAAGGTAGAACGTGCTTTTATACATATTATAAACTGTCGACTTTTGCCTGCCGCATATACGCGCCCCTCTGCTTACTCCTCGAGAGTCGAAAACGCGAGGACCGATAGATGCAATCGCCGTTCAACGGGAGATTAGAAACAGTGTGGAATTGAAACGATTGCTTTTTCTGGACTGCCTCACATAATCTGTGCGCTGACAATGCAGCTTTTCAAATTGTCGGACATTATTCGACCCCAGAAAGACGGCTTGCCAAAACAGGTATCTGGTGCCACAAGCACACCAATTACTGGATTAGGAATGCGCAAGAAAAAATCATTTTCACCATTCATGACCAACTTGGCTATTGTGATGTTGCTTTAACAAAGCCTCTCCCTGGCACAGTATTTCACACCCCGAGTGCGTTTCACTTTAGAGGTGTGGATGAGAATGTACAGATCAATATCTGCAAATTCCAAGACTTTGTGAATACTGTACTGTAATTGTTTGACCAGTAGACTATTTGCTGGCATGAACAACTTCTTTTGATCTTTCCACGATCAACTATTCATACCACAGCATGTTTCTCCATTGCAACACTTCCTGCCCATGGCATAGAAAAACGTCTCTAACCTCCACCTCTCTATAACCTTGCCACTACATGCCACCTCATGAAAGTATTTGTGAGTAGCTATGGCTGCATCAGCAATCTTTGCCTTTTGGGCAAAAAAGAATTCGGCTCGCCGATTATGTTCGAGCGACCCTTGAACTGCCTTAAGCTCCACAGCTACATTTTGAACTTCCTCTTCAAGGAGGGCACGATCGTTTGGGGAAATAGAACACAGCAGTCGGCTTACAACAATGTTTAGCACAAGTGAAATACCAAGAAATTCGTAACGTTTGGCGAAGTCATTAGTATCATTCTTGCAGCTTTCTTTGGCGTGTATTAATGCTGTGTTGAACTTACCACGCCAGCTTACGATGGCGGAACGAACTGCCCGTATCTCCGAAGCCAATTCTTCGAAATATTCTGGCTGAAGACCATCCTGCGTTACCACCGCATGATTGGTTCTTCTAGCAAGTCCAGAAACTCTAGGCTTTATCAACAACATTTCGATGCCAAGTTTGGACCGATCTGTGAAAATTTCGTCTGGAATGCAGGTAGCTTTGATGACTTCGTTCCAGGCCGGGTCATCAAGAAAACAGCTCTCGTTGTTGAGAAGGGCCTCTGAGCACTAGAAGTGTTAGTCATTTGTTTGCAATTTCAAATTAATACTTACTATAGGATAGGATAGTGATATAAGCAGAGCTTTGTCGAACTCCGAGGTAAAACTCTCTGGACCTCTAAGTTGGATGAGACGAGACGCCCCGGCGATATGTTGACTCCAAGGGGATGAGTTTTGCGAATTGAGGAGCTACAGACAAATAAGTCGTGGAACAGTCGACAAACAGAGGGTAGTGACCACTTACCTCAAACAGCGCAAGGATTGCGGTGGCGCATAAAACTTCCGGTTTATAGCGGGACGTAGGGTCGATCATGGCCAATTGAAGACTATGAAGTGCCTTTCCATAGTAGGAAAGAACAATATTATGGCTTTTCTTGTGGCTTGGAACGAGCATAGAATGAGCTACGGTGATAAGGCAGCGAAATGCATCGTCCAGTACCGAAGCGTGCCCGAAGCGTGATGGTATAAAAGAGAAGTAAGATCTTTGGCGACATAGTAGGACACCTGACAGTCGACTGGGCTCTATAGAGAATATGCTCGAGGCTCTGTGAACATCATGATTAACTTTCGTTCCAAGAACCTGCTAGATTTGGTTGGCTTACACGATTCCAATGTGGATAGATGAGAGAGCTGAAAGATCCATAGGATCGAGGCCTTGATCTCTGACTAGCAACTCCAATCCAGAAAGGGGCATCGGCGGTAAAGGATGCCCTAAATCTGAGCTAGGTGACGCTCGACTTCTCGACTTAGGCTTCGACCGTCCCGAAGAGCTTGTGCGGCGTAAGCTGCGACGAGTGAGACCAACAGCACGCATGGCCTGCTTGCGAATCATCGTCTGGGTTTCCTTACTAAAGCTCTCATTCGGATCCTGGGTAACGAATGCAAAGTCATTCCGAGAGAAATCAGTCATATTGATATTATTGAATTACTTTCCAATGACGAGTAATAGTAAACCGGCTTCCGAATACTGCTATCGGTCCTCGATGCGAATTTCAAGGTGAAGGCTGGAATAAATGTACAAGTAGCGTATGTGAGTTGCTTACTAACGCCAACATAGCGTCTCCGCGGAGTCATAGAAGGTCGCTGACGAAGCACCAGTCCGATACCTCGTTTGGGGCAGTGACACGGAGACCGATTTCCGAAAGTAGAAGCTGGTCCATGACTTTTCTTCACCGACGCAAGTATTACTTACGGCAGGAATATGAAATTGACGATGGAGATTATATTGAACCTGAAGCTTGCGTCTAGCTGACGTCAAACTGATATTGAAATTCGATTTTCCGCTGAATGACCACACTCTTATTAATCAGTCAAAATTAAACAGTAGAGTCAGTATTGCAAAGCCTTAACTTTGAAAGAGTACCCAACACAACATATATTTTTCTCATAATTCAAGTCCAGCACTTTGTGGTCAGCAAGTCACGGAAAAAATCTCGCCGAAGCAATTGATTGAAAACACGGCAAACCAAACTTTCGATATGCCATCCGGATCTTGTTCTTGCGGCCAGGCGAGGATTTTCTATGAAGGCGACCCTATCAGACAGGTTTGTTAATCCTTCAGTGGAGCTGAAACTTTCATTCTTCTATATCCGGTGGCGTACATCCGTCGATACATATCCGCTAACATTCAAATAACTAGGGACTATGCCACTGTGGCGAATGCAAAAAGTATACCAGCAGTACCTACTCTGTAAATATCATTGTGTCAGAGAAAGGGTGGCGGACCGAGGGTAACTTCAAATCCATCTCCAAGACTGCCGACAGTGGAAATACGATCACGACATACTTCTGCCCCGACTGCGGAACCTCGCTGTACCGGAGCGGCCCGTCGTTCGCAGGGTATAGGGTCGTTCAGGCCGGTGTCATGGATGATATGGACATCATCAACGACTTGCACATGGAGGTGGAACTGTTTGCGCCACAGCGAGTGAGTTGGGTTCCAAAGCTGCAGGGGACGGATGATAAACAGGGCATGGACTAGAGATTCGAGGATGTATTTGTTTGATCCTAAGACAAAAGGTGCGGAGATAAGAGAAGCAATGGCCTAATAAAGTTACAAGATACTACAAGCCAAGCAAAATACTCCAAACCACTGCCCAAAACAAGAACACCGACCGCCTTGTGTATCCCATAACCCATGGCCTCAAATCGTACAATTATTCAAAACCAAAACTCCAAACGCTTAACCCTCGTTTTCAGGATTCCCACTCTGAGTCAAATCTTTCCAGCCTTCCCAATCACTCTTCCAATCCTGTTCGTGGTATTTATACCCTTCCCCCGCGTAACACGATCCACGACCTCCCTCACCATCGGATAAACATCCTTATACGCCTCTCTCCCCATCCAGCAGTCCAAATGCCCATATCCCTGCACAATGTTCCTCTCATACCCCTTCGTGCCAAATGTGTCTCGTAACAAAGAATACGTCTTGTCAGTGGATTCGGGAGTCAGGACTTTGTTGTCTGAGCCGGAGAACAACATGACCGGAATACCTTTGAGACGGTGAAAGTTGGTGTGGTGGGTGAGGTCGTGGAACAGGGGGCCGTTTGTTGTTACAAAGCCGCGGTGCCCCATTTGCATGAGGATTTGTAGGAGGGTCATGTTGACGCCGCCGAAGAAGCGGTTGATTTGCCTGTGAGTTGCTTCGTTTAAGTTTCGGTGGTTCCATAGTCTGCGTTCCAGCGTTAGTAAATTGGACAGCATGAAGTTGAGGGAATGACTTACCTTCCGAAGATCAAAGAACAACGATGACATGAGACGTTGTTACAGATTTCTTCCCGGCTGTCGGGGTAAAATCTCAGAACCTGGTTCAGGAACTGTTGGAAATACGAATCATCGGTATTCGAGTTGCAAGAAAACCACGATCCACCAAACATCGAGTAGAGCTTATCAAACGGTATTGGTCCCGCCAACACCTTGGCCATGTTAAGAGTGGACCAGATGGGATTGCAGAAGACTTGCGACGAAGAAATACCCAATATCCAATCAGCTGGAATAGTGCCATCCAGGAGACCGCACGAGAATGCTACAGCTCCCATGCAATGGGAGATTGCGTATATTTTCTTAGGGCCGTGTTCTTTCCGGATCCACTGCAGGCATGCCTTGATATCTAGACGGGCATCAAAGGTTGTCCACTTGTGCGCGGCGACCCTCAGCTCGCCGATACGATGTACAGTGACGAAGACTCTGTATCCCGCTCGAGTGAAATAGTTGATAGCATTGACTTCAATTGTAGGAAGAGCAAAAATCTGTTCGTCCACAGAGGCACCAGGAATCATAAACAGATTCTTGGTCTTGATGTTTGGGTTCCGCGGCTCGAAAATCTTCAAGAAAGTCTGAACTCCATCCGAGGCAACAACCGGGATGATATGGTCTGGCGGAGTATCATTGATGTAATCAGTCGCTACAACGGTTGGGTATTGCTGGTACACGAATGGGGCGAGAAAGAGACTGGCGGACTGTTTGGCGAAGAAGCCCATGAAGTTGGCGGTAGATTGTATTTTAGCCAAGAAATTTCGGCCTGATGGCTTCAATGTGAAGATTTCGGACAAGAAATCGGACGGTTTAATGTGCATGATCCCTCGTCCACGAATGGCTTTGTCTCCTGTCGCGTGCGAGATAGTTACGTACAAAGTCGAGGTTGCGGCCCAGAACCGCCAGGGCGCCAGCGCCACCGACGAGTCAACGACCTTGTACCCATGGAAGTGAAATTGTGTACCGTCGATGGAGATCATATCGAAGTCATATGTGAGGTTTCGAGTACCCGGTGCCGAGGTATTCAAGCTGAATAAGTGGAAGTTGCCTCGTTGAACCAAGAAAGGACTGCCTGGCAAACTGCCGCAGGTGAAGGTCCCTGTCAACATTGCCTTGTGGTCGGCTCGATTGACCGCTATGACCGTATTAGTATTCACATCTCGGAGTTTTTGAAAACTGTACTTACTGGCATCTGTATCCCAAGCTTGAACGCTCAAAAATAATCTCGCCTCCTCGCAAAGACCTCTGGCAGTCTTGGCAGCAGTCTCATAGTCCTCCATCTTGCTTCCTTGGATCCCATCACCAACGTGTATATATCCAGACATGACTTCTGAGAAGCCAAATCCTTTGGCCTTCAAACCTTGAGTCTCCTCAACCAAATTCCTGGCTTCCGCGATGCGGATTGTGTCGACGCGATCAAGCTGGCGCATGTCTTCGGCGTACTGATGCGGCTTTCCAAACAGATCAAGGATATCATTTTTGGTCTTGAAGTCAATCCGTCTTCCAATGTTGCGTGCAGCATGCTCGACAGACCTCTCGGCAAGTGCTGTGATGGTAGCGAATGGGTTGACTCCCAGGGCAGTGGGGATAACAGCTGCATCTGTGACAACCAGACCTGGGTGGGTTTCCTCGCCGTACCCAGTCAGAAGCTCACCATAGTGATTTGTTACACCAGTATCAGCCGTGCCATCTTTGGCCATGCATGCTCCTCCGATGGGGTGGACAGTGATTTCTTGCTGGCCCAGACATGCGTAGAAAGGACTTTGAACGAAAGTGCCGCCAACAGCTTCAGTAGCTTCTCTGAGAATGCCATTCAGTTCTTGCACGTGGGCACTATTACCGACACCAAGGAACTCCAAGATTGGTTTGTCGTCCTTGAGAGTCATAATTGCTTGATTCGAATCGTGACTCATGACGAGATACACCTGTGTCCTTTCGATGCTTCCCTTCTTGAAATACGGCCCCAGAAAGCGACTTCCCTGTTGTGCCAAAGAATGCTTCACTTTGCCGAAAAGAGTGTCGCCCTTCGGATATTGGTTACCAGGCATCAATTCCAGCATGGTCTGGAAGAGCGGAGCTAGTGCCTTGGGAATAGCGCCCTCTTGAATGACATATCCATCTAGAGGATTATCATGTCCTTCACGATTGTCAATAATACCTGTGATTGTCGGCCCAACAGGATTGTATATAGACTGATTTTCACTTCCGATGGCATTGACTTCGTCATCCGTATTGTAACCAAAGGCAAGAATATCGCCGTTCCCACTCATCCCCTTGCCAACTTTGTCACTCATCGGAAGACCCAGATTCTTGCTTCGGAGAAGGATTTCCGTAGTACCAATGCTTCCAGCACCAAGAAAGACACATTTTTTCGCGTGGACCCACATGAGGTCTTCGTAGAGATTCTTCTGAAATGCGCCTCTCTTGCTGCCGTGCCAGGCGAAGAAGACGAGATAACCTTCTTCCTCCGGATGCTTCTTGACATACCTGACCTCACACTCGCAAAACATCTCAGCACCCCAGTTCCAGGCATCTGAGAGATAGTTGACTAAAGTGCTAGACTTGCTACCGTCATTTACACCCGTGCAGTCCATTCCTGTAAGCTGAGAAGATTTCATCTCGACTCCAGTGCTGTTTGGGCCACAGGCAAACCGGGTCGTCTGGGGCACCCTCTTGAACTTTTCGCCCAACCCAAGAGCTTGGGCTTGCTTTTCAAGCATAGTCAGCTTCGGTAGTTTGGGTGCGTCTTCTGGATAGGGTTCAGGTTCAAGGACGTCGGCGGCGCGCTTGTAGTATTTCTTTAGTTTGTCGTATCCCTTCAATTCCTCAGGCCAGCAGTCCATCTTCATTGTGGCATCGTCCGCTTCTAGAAAAACGTTTGCATTTAAGAGACTTGTCCCACCAAGTCCATTGCCAACAAATGCATTCTGGCCTTTGCCCATAATGAGGTGATACAATCCTGTTGGGTCACCACCTTCAACCATCATCCCTTTCAGGAACCCAGGCGCGAAATTTCCCGAAACATGGAATTGCTTCATGGCATCTAAAATTCCACTGGGATACTCGCCAGGCCATTTCTCCTGGCCTCTTTCGAGAAGACAAACTTCCTGTCCTGCTCTGGCCATCCTACTAGCTGCCACAGCGCCGCCATATCCAGATCCAATCACGATACAATCGTATGAGTTGCGAAGGAGTTCAACTGGTTTGGATATTCTCGGAAACTTCTCGGTATCGGGATCATCGAGGTAGTCCCTCATCCTTGCATGGCCCCTCGAGTGATGGTGATTTGCTTCTTCTGCATAGTTGCCGTGCGGGTGGCGGGGATGGGGATTCTCTGGGACAGCCGAAGGGGTGTTGAGGGTGCTGGTTTTGATTTGATCTAACTCATCAGGCTCTTCGGTAACGCTACTTGCAGCACTGAACTGAGAAGAGTATCCAGTATTGAGGCTGGGCCTGGTAAATCTCGGTGTTTTTGGCGGGATCAAATGTGCATTTTTACGGAATCGTAGCTCGGATGGTTTGCAAGTTTCATCCCCATTAATTCCGGTAACAATCTCTTGGGATTTTGCGTGGGAGTGCAGACCGTTGATGCCGTTACCTAGATTTTCCCAAGTCCACATGTCCGGGCTTGGAGTTGGAAGATCTTTAGGGAATGGCACCTTGGTGAGAACTTGGTTGAAGGATGTTATAGGGCCGAGGCTGATGACAGCAGGACTTTTAGGCATGTATATTGACATGCTTACTGGAACAGAAACAATGAGTAGTGATGAGTAGCTGTGGAAGCCCGCTTCAATCTTCACTTCCTGGGCTGAAGCCGGTATGTTTCGCAACCACTCGGAGAAAAGATCCGAGGAGAGATCGCCAACTCTGAAGTCTTCCATTAACCGTATTGCGAACGCCATGCGTGGAACCGGTCCCACTGATGTTGCCGACGAGGTTTTGAAGGAAAGCCCAGCCGAGTCGCCGTTCATCCCCGTAATTCCAAACGCATCTGATTGGGGCGATTGCACCTCGAAGGCGTTCAGATGTGCATCGGAATCCTTTTTGAGGACCGAGAGTCGTATACTTCGTGGGGAGCGAGGACTTTCCTGCGTCAAGGGAAGGTAAACCGGAGATTGGTGCTGTCGGCCTTCTTCTGACGCTCGAATCCGGACCCGCGAGAACACGTTATCGTATAAGTTCCCAATCGAAAAAGACGACAGCTTGCTCAGTTCGCGAAGCTCAATCTCTAGCTCTTTTGTGAAGGAATACGATGGGATGCCATTTGTGGTCGAATCATACGTACACGCGGCTATGAGCTCAGTGGTCCTATTGCCTTCCTCGTTGTTGGCTGTCCCAGCGTGGGCGCAATCTAAAAGAGCGAGCGCATCGCTGTTCGCCTGCTCTAGTGCCGTTTGAATTCCACTCCATTGAACCGTTGGATACTTGGACCGCGAGTTTCTGCGACCACTTGAAGAGGTTAGTAAAGACGAATTAAAGAAGCATGGGGAAAACGGAAGAAGTCGTCAGGGGTTCTGAACCGGAGATACGTACCTTGTCCACGCCAACCTTTTATTCTTGTCAAGTCGAGCATGTCCGCTATAATAGACTATCTTAAGATGCTCATCACAGTCTCCTCCGAGACTAATAAAATCCGAGATTTTCTGTCTCGTTTCGATGTGGCAATTCTCGTTCGGTATCCTCCAGATCTCGGTTTCGAAACGATAGATATTCTCAAACACATTGAACAGACGGCCCATTTCGTAAGAAACTGGCTCATTCGGGTCCTCATCTTCCCAACAGAGCATGAGTACATACACTTTGGAATATTGAGACCGACTTTCCGTGGGGAAAATTGCTTGAGCTGCGGCATGCAGGCCCTCGCCGAAGGTTTTCAGATCGATGTGAGCCTGCCATCGGTGGAAGTCGTCAAAGCTTGAAGCGGTATCGCTTACGCTAGAATTATCTAGGTCTGAGTCGCTCTGTATCTCCTCTCTCCTCCGGTCCATACTGGTGGTATCTTGCACGCCACTCATATTGGCCACGTGATTGTGAATTTAGCTTCCCTCTGACATCTGCGAGGGGAATGTTAAGCGCGCTAGTAGATAAGCTAGGAAGATTATGACTTACCCAGGATCCTCTGAATATTGGGGCTGCTGTTGAGATATATTGCTAGGGAAGCAAATACTGGCCGTGGCAATGCCTGAAACACAGTAGGCCTCCAGAATGCCTTGCTGGAGTCAAAGGAGCTGATATATAGTACAATACACCGTTGTTGCCTGATCAGGTCAACGGTGAAAGCCTCGTTTTCAATGAAGGGGGGGCGAAAGAGAGTGTTTAGAAGCAGTCACCGACGAATAGCGGCAGGGCTGTAGGCGCAAGGAATTGAAGTTGAATGTGATTGCGACCACGGGCGGTGTTTGGAAGCACACTAACAGACGTAAAACCTAAGATATTATAATTGACGTGAAGGCGAAGTCGAGAAGATTAATAGCGATGAGGACATTCATCGCTTGGGGGATACGAAAGGAGGGGTGGAACCAATTCTATTGGTAGATGAGGAGATAATTTAGGGCTGATGGATTTCGGAGCTGAATTGGAAAAATTCCTAGCCACTTCGACGCCCCATGTCTTGCACACTGGAAATAGTGAAGATAGACGCATGCATTGGCCGCCCTGGTAGGCTGCACAATAAGTCCCTCGCGAATTGGCCAATGGCCGCGGGCGTTAGAGGGACGCCCCGAGGTAAGGGAGGGCCCCCTGTTGGCGTCTAGCCGTTGGCTGAGTCGTGGGGGCTGCTGAAAAGCTGCAGTGTCAGCCGCGCCCCAGACGAAGTAAGCTAACCTGCAGAGATTGGACGACTTGTGCTCCCGAAGACTTTCAAATGTTCCAAGATTCACACTCGCTCGCCGACCCTAGAATCTGACACCGTTCGTTCCGCATCGTGGCGTCAAGGCTACCATGTGATGACGGTCTTGCTGATCTTGACTTTACGTCAACGAGCGATACGATCTGTATGTGCACAGCGCTGAGACGGCCCGGCGGGAGGTCAACGGTAGCACCGCACCGTAGTGGTGGTGCTTGGGAGACCTATTTTTGGAATAGTGCAATGTGATAAAGCTCCGCGACGCTTCTTCAGACAAGGATGCTTTGCTGGGCCGCACCGCTGCCTCCGATTCCCACTTGGACAATTGAGGCACCGATCGATACTACGACCAGGCTCCCCAGGGTACAATATATATTAATAGGGAGACTCATGAGTACTGGTGCGAGTCACGGAAAGAAATATTCTGTAGGAGCTGAGGTCAACAAGAAATAAAGATTTCCCTTCCGTCGCAAGCTGACCCGCACTCGCTAGGTGTCGACTCCTTCAGACCCCCGACAATCGAAATCATCAATGATTATCAAGAAGCATTTCTTGCGCCGGTCAGCACTCAATAGCAAACCCAAACTCGACTACGAGCTGCGCCGCTGGGTTTGTTGAGGAGAAGACATTGTTCTCGGCTTCGCCTGATCCACCAAAGCAGTCCCAAGGCAGCAGTCACGTGAGCTGCCCCGTCTCACTTGTGGGATCTGTTGGTACCACACTGAGAAATCCAGAACCTGTGCGGGATGAGGGCATATCATGTTGAATGGCTGAGGCTTACTGCCCTTTTGTTTCATTTTCTCCTAGTGGTTGGATGAAGACACAGCTATAGGATCTTGCTCAGCTAAATATCACAAGGATCGAAATGGCTGTACAGGCTGTCTCGTATTAATGCTAGGAGCACCTACCCAGGCCTGGAAAGCCCTACGAAAGCCGTTTTGCAATCTATACACGCTTTCTGGCCATACTCCCTACATTGCAAAATCATGTCCACACAATGGTAGCAAAATCGGCAAGCATAGTTACCCATCAGCCGAGACCACTCAGTGTGTTGACAACTCTGCAAGGCTGTGGTATTTCTTGGGGAGGTTACTGGTGTGACTGACGGCTGAGAAGCATAGGATTGTGTGTTAGTTGACTTTGCCTTTTCTTTTCGTCGAATCTCACTTGCTAGGTATTCTTCCTCGTCTTTAGCCGCCTCCGCAAGCTTGGTTCGTCGATTGTCTGCACGCTCCCTCGCCACTTCCTGTCTGGTGGCTCGCTTTTTGGCTACCTCGGTCTTGCGAGCCTGTTGTTTCTCTTGACGGCTGCGAAAATCCTTCTTTAGCGGATGATTGTCACCTACAACATTCAACTTTGGTGTCCAGATCGATTCCCACAAATTGTATTTGTATCCCTCCAGAACGTCCAGCCTATCCCAAGCCTTTTCAGCTTTGTTTGTTGTTCTATTCATCATTTCGTCCCGTTCTAGCTGCTCTTTGGCTCTTTGGAATTTCTGTTGTGGCGTTGGGGCAGTGTAGTACTGGGAGGACGAAAGTCTGCCCCGCTTAAAATTTGCAAGATCCTGTCGAAGTTGTATTCGGTCTTTCTCTTCCAAGTCCCGTAGATCACTATTTAATTCTCGAATAATGCCCTCTGTCTCTGAAAACTCGCAATCGATGTTCAAAGCTCCGCTCTCCCAACTCGCTTGTCGTTTGTCGTTTTCTTCTTGCTCCAATCAAATCTTGGCTGCTTTCTCCCACTTTATACGCTCTACCTCCGCCCTCCGCAAAGCTACGACCTCTTCTCGACGTTTTGCCTCTGCTCTTGCCCTAGCTGCTACTCTTTCCGCTTTCTCTCTCGCCGCGCGTTCCAGGTCTGCTTTCCGCTGAGCCTCGGCTTCTGCCCTGCGTTGAGCTTCTTTTCTTGCTTCAGCAGCTATTCTATCTTCTCTTTCTTGTTGCACCCGTTTCCGTTTATGCTCTGCTTCTCGTTCCTTACTCTCCGCTTCCAGCCTTGCTCGTCTTTCCGCCTCGAAAGGTGCATTTCGCTTGCCGATTTGCGCCCTATTAACGATTTGTTGGATAGTGCCCCTTATGTCACAGCCAATGAGTTCACAGAACAAACGATTCTTCGAATCATATTCCTTTCGTTTCACACTGTCTGATAGCGTGTAGTATGCGCTTTCAATCTAGGTTTCATTAGGAAATCATGTTGGACTTGAGTGGAGGCGCCGGAATCAATTAACATTGAAGAAAGAGGTCCTCCGCTGGGAACAATGGGTGGGTAGAGGCCCTTATGGCTAGTTCTGGGGTGAATTGATGTTGTATGGACATAACGACACTGCTGGTGTGCTTAGAACAAAAGTCAATATTGCAAGAGCTCTTTGATACAACATTCTGTGAAAGGCATGCTCGTGTTTATTGTCCCAACAAATGGATGAAATTAGACTGCAGGTTTCGGGACCGAACAACTACAAACAACATAGAACATTATGACGTATCATCTCTCAGCCTCTCGAGATCGTCATCAAGGTCATGTCTGATATTCACCAATGATTTGTGATCATTGTTATTGGGCAGTTATAATGGTCGTCTGCACGGAAGCTCAAGTCTCGAGTTAAACCACTCAAGTCTTGATTTAAACCACCAACGCCACAACAAGATGGCAACTTCTTTCGGGGACCACCACTACTACGCCATCCTCGGGATCCCAACGGACAGTACTCTGCGGGAAATCAAGGTGGCATATCACCGCCTAGCATTGGAGCGGCATCCGGATAAGAATGGAGGAGGCACGGCTGCTACTGCAGCTTTCCAACTGGTATAAACAGTCTCCTTGAGTAGACTTCTGTGCAAGGCAGGACTAACTATGTTGCAGCTGGGAGAAGCCTATCGAACCCTTAGCGACGAGGCGTCCCGGAGAACTTACGATACGACGCACAATACGCCGCAATACTGGGGTGACTGGAAGTGTCCACGGCATGACACACACGATGCAGAAGAGGAAACGAAGAGATGGCAGGCACACAGACAGGCCACAGAAGCAGAGATTCAGAGGAAGGCGCGGGTAGCCGAAGCTAATATGGCGAATAAGAGAGCAAGGGCCAGAGCCGCCCGGGAAGCAGCAGAAGCAGAAGCAGCGATGGAGAGGAAAAGAAAAGCAGCAGAAGCAGAGATGGAGAGAGGAAGGAAGGCAGCAGCCTTTGGAGTTGAGATGGCGAGGAAGAGAGCAATTGCCAAAGCAGCAGAAGCAGCCCTGGAGATGGAAAGGAGGGCTGCCCTCGAAGCTGAGATGGCGAGGAAGAGAGCAAGTGCCAAAGCAGCAGAGGAGATTTTGAGGATAAAAAACAAAGCACATGAAGCAGCCGAAGCTAAAACTCAAGCCAAACTGCTTGAGAAAATCCAACAGAGTGCTCGAGAACATGCTGAACAGGAAGAGAGGGCGGGGAATCGACCAGAGTGGGCGATGACTGAAGCCCACTATCGCGCTGAGATATCCCGCGGAATCGAGATTTCCTTCAACTCGAAACAGGAACTCCACGACATCGAGATCTTAGAAGTGCTGCAGCACGCGTGGGAGGAAAATACTCGGGTGCCTTATAGCATATTGAGGACTTTGGACCAGGCTTTACTTGATAAAGCTTCGAAAGGACGATTTCCTATGCTTGGAGAAAAAGCAGCCAAGACGATGGAACTGGAGCTGTATGGGAGAGAACTCAAGAGATTGGGCAATGAGTTGGTGGCGCAGTGGGAATGTTGCTGGATGCCTGCGGGCGATCACGCTAGTCTAGACTTCCTGATCCGAAATCGATGGGAAACGATGAAGTCCGACAACGAAAAGCTTTTAGCAGATATGTAAATTGTAGAAAATGAATAACTCAAGCCAAGCAAGAGCCGTGATCAACGAAGATTGGTGTGTGTTCCCGGAAGATTGGGAGCGTAGTATTCATAGTAGGGTATCAAAAATTCCAAACGTGCATTTTATGCCTTTTTCGGATATGTGCTTGGGTGTCCATGTTTCTTTCGATAGGCCACAACCTTCCCATCCATATCCCGACCCACAAACATCCACACAATACTGGCAAGCCACGTATAAAATGTATCGACAACCCAGTTATTCCTCACTGAGCCACCCCAAGCACAAGCTCTCATCAGCCCTCCCAGCCAACTGACTGTAACCAAGTACTCTCCTCTCTCCAGTCCAGCAATGGACTGTGAAGCAACTTGGTCGGGAGTCTGCTTGGGATCCGCCTCTTCCAGTATGAATGTGACACCCGGCTTCGTCTTGTCCTCCTGCTCTAGCCCACGACTAAGAATCGTCCCGGGGAACACGGTATGAATCTTCACCTTATCTCCATATAGCAGCACTTCCTGCGCCAAACTGTCGCTCAAGCTCTTGATCGCCGCCTTGGAAGGCGCATAAGGAGCATAGCCCGCAACGGGATAGAAAGCTACCACCGAACTCGTGAACACCAGATGCCTCTCCTTGTCTTCCGCAAAAGGTGTGAGCCACTTATTGAGGATCGCGTGCGCCATGTCAGCGCAAGACCAGTAGTTGATATCCATCTGCTGCCGCATTTTCGAGAGGGGTGTCGAGATAAACAGGTCAGGGAGGGCAGAGCCGGCTATGCACCAAACGATGTCAGGGCTTTGGTTGTTGTTCCAGGCTGTAGCTTCGTTGGTGACGTGTTGGGCGCCCTCGGGCTCAGAAAGGTCGGCGCTGATATAGTGGAAGCGTTGAGTAGAGGGGTTTGCTGCTGATGCCTAGGAACGCTGACTATTAGTTGAGGGCTATAGGGAGAGAGGGGGAAGCTTGCCCTGATATCTGCCAATGCCTCCTCGAGCTTGCCAACATTGCGGGCTACTATTATGATACTCGCGCCTTTCTTTGCCAATTGCTGTGCAACGCTCTTGCCCATGCCTTCGGAAGCTCCGGTAAGCAATACTGTCTGCGGGCAATGTTAGAGGGGGTAGAGGAAGCTTGGAAGAGGAACGCGTACCTTGCCGGAGACATTGAACTTGTTCTTGCCGAAAAATCCCATAATTGAAGGTAGCAGAAGAAGTAGGCCAACTAGACTGCCAATTGTCCAGGCATTAAGGTCCAGAGCCATATTCTATGTTTGCAGGTGTCAGCAATGAGATTGTTTTGACGAATGTAATTTTAGCTGGATGCCATGACTAGCCGATAAGCGATAAGAGCTCAGGGGTTCCGCCCCGCTCCACCCCGCTCTCCCCCTTTCCCTGATGGGGTTACTTGTTGAACATTGCATACTAAGATCTTATTCAGGTTAGTCTCTTCAATTTAATTTAATTCGACTAAGAACAAAAACTACATATAATAAATAAGGCCTGTATTCTACAGCACTCGTACATAAGAATAACCAATAAAATCAACTTTGCAAAAAAACCGCCTCGACTATCAAATTCACAACAAAAACGCCACTCCAAGCAATCCCAAAAGCAACATCCCCATCCACTCTCCCAGATCCAACTTATCCGACGAGTTGTGCTTTTTCGATGGTACCGGTGGCTGAGCCGTGAAGTTCAAAGTGCTATTGCTGTTGCTGAAAGTGCTATTGGGATTTCCCACGGGTGTCGGTACCACTTGTTGTGTTTGCTGTTCCACGACATTGCTTGCCGGCGTATTCGGGGGAGGTGGGGGCAGTGGTGATGGAGATGCTGGGGGCTGGCTGGTGAGCGGTATTTGGGAGCATGTCGAGCATGTTTGAGCAAATGAGGGCAGACTTTGCGGGGGCATCTCAGATGGACTGCTTCGGAGCAGGGACTTCAAAACATGTTAGCTTCAAACCTTCATTATCGCTCAGATTAGGAACTTACCCTTAAAACCGTGACATCTGAGCTTGGCACATCAACGCCTTGCGAGGAAAGTTGGCAAGCGTAGCAGGCTGAAAGACTTGTTAGTTGATTCAAAGATGGGTTAGAATGTGATGCGTACGCTGGTCTTGAGTGGCTTGATTGTACAGATGTGTCTGATCACTCGTGAAAGTGTTTGTGAAATAGCTTGTTACTGCCAACATGATTAGTCTGCTGCACCTGAATAAAACTGACGGAGAACTTACCAGTAGTATCTCCCTGAATGATCACTTCGACCGTTATGTCAATGATAATGGTGATCAGAACCCCGATGACAACCACAGGCTTAGAATGGGGCGTCTGAATGGCACCTGCAGGGCATTCTGTGGTGTACACGGATATCGTATCTGTCGTGGTTTGGCCGTAGGGACAATTATTAAACTTCGGCGCGCAGGATGTGATGGTGTACGTGATGGTTGTATAGATAGTTGATGTAGTCCAAACTTCCGGTGCTGTTGTCATTGGCGGAAGTGGGGTTACTGGGCACATTGTGGTATACAAAGAGATCGTGTCAGTTGTGACGTGACCAATTGGGCAATTTGTGGTTCTTGGTGCGCATGAAGTTATGGTATAGATAATTGTCGTATACACCGTTGATATTGAGAACGACTCTGGAGCCGAAGATGTTGATAGTTCTGCAATGGAAGTGATAGAGACAGGGCTGACAGATGGAGCGACACGCGTAATGGAGTAATTGGACGAGATAGTAGTGTGGTTTCCTGGATCGTACGGCGAAGTTGAGACTGAAGGTAGCGGAGCTGATGGAATTGCAACACTGGAAGCCGGAGGAACATTTCCAGTCCCAGAGATCGAAGGATTCAACACAATCGTGTCCGATGCAGAAGGGATAACAGATCTCTCGACAAGAGAGCTCCCCGCTGGGGTCGAGAGAGACTCGATCTCTGTGACGGATGGTAAGACGATTGGCGAGCTTCCAGTAGATGTTGAATTTGCAAATATTGAAGTGTTCAAAAATGGGAACATAGCCGATGGACTGATTGTAGAAGTAGGGACTGGGATCGGCGGGGGTTCTGTCACAGAACCAAGAGCTGTCGGTGAAGAGATTCCAGGGGGTCCTTGGCTTGAGGACGCAGGTTCTGGGCCAGCTCCAGAAATACTTGTGCTGGAAACATTTACCTGCCCGACCAGAGAAGATGGTAGGGGTGGTAACTGGCTTTCTGAAATCGTTGGCATAACTTGCGACTGTGAAGGTGGGGCTACTGGTCCTTGGCTTGAAGGCACCGGTCCAGGGCCGACTCCAGAAATGCTTGTGCCGGGAATAGTCACCTGCCCAAGTGAAAAGGTAGGCAGAGGCAGTTGGCTTTCTGAAATCGAAGATATAACTTGTGACTGTGAAGGGAGAGCTACTGGTGTTGACCCGGGGTTGAGAGCCGTGCTGTTCATCAGCGGGAAGGTTCCATTTAGTGATGTATACGGCGGTGCCAACGAGGTTGGAGCAGGCGACGGAGTGACGCTCGCAAGTACTGGGAGAGAAGAGGGTATCGTTGCAGGTCCTTCGAAAGTCGTGCCTGGCGCTACCGAAACGCTTCCATTGAAAGCTGTGGAGAACAACGCAGGAGGAGTGAATGCAGCAGAGGGTCCTAACGAAGTACCACTTCCGGTTAAAGATGGAGACAACGGAGGAATCTCGGTACCTGCTTGCCCTGTAGATGAAGCAGCTGGTGGCTCCGAAGGGTTTACTGGAACAGACACTGATGGTGGCGCTCCTGAGGATGGCACATTTTGGGTTACACTGGGTTCCGACAGAGATGCAGGAGTTTCAATAGCGGGAGGGCCAGTCGTAGCTTGGCTAACAGTTACAGACGGCACAGGATTTGAAGCTGTCACAGCTGGTGGACCAGAGCTTGCCACACTGGGGGCCGCGATGGATGCTGAAGGCAACGAACCATTTCCTCCAACGCTAGAAGAGCTCGAACTGATTGATAGGCTTAGAATGGGAGCAGCACTATTCGAAGGAAGCGCAATGGACATGCTATTTGACAGCGGAATTTGGGAGACCAGAGTAGGACTCGGTAACGCGGGCACAGAGCCGGAAGGCGGTGCAGTAGCATTACTACAACCCGCGGCTGTTTTTATATTAGTGGTTACAAATTATAAAAAGCGAAGAGAGTACCATACCAGCATCGAGTGACTGCGGCGTGATTGATATCACGCCATATCCGGGAGGCACAATGTTATTGTAAACTACGAGGACCAAGCCAAGCCCATTCGTGCCGATCGGGAATGTAAATTGTGCTTGCCCGCCAGTGAAAGACCCATTGGTCCAGGTCAGAAAGCCTGTGCTGAGGCTGAAGGTAATTTCAATATTTGTAGGGTCATTGGGCCCAAATGCCCACAGGCCATTCCCTGTAGTAACATTCGCTGAAGTTGCGTAGCCGTAGGTAAGCAGCGGCGACAGAATGTGTCCATCAGCAGTAACATCAAAAACTACGGCGTTTGTGCACGAATTGGTCAAACCGACATTGCCGAAGTCAGTTAAGTAGAGGTAGAACGTCTCTGGGGCGGCGCGTTTTTGGTTGGTACCATTGCTTGCGCCGGTACCGGCGGTTATCGAAACAGTGGCATAAAACCTACTGAGTGGGCTCACGCTTGGCGAACTCGAAGGTACTGCGAGAGAAGAAGAACCTGTAGCTAATATTGTTTGCGACGCAGGAGTGGGAGCGCTATTGATCGGCTGGATCGAGACAAGTGAGCTGTAAAGGTTCGACGGTACGGCCAGAGAAGGAGAGCCTGTAGGCAATACCTGCTGCGAAGTAGGAGTAGATAAACTATTGACAGGTTGAATCGAGACGTTTGAGCTGTAAACGTTTGAAGGATTGGCGAGCGAGGAAGATAACGAAGACAATGCTTGTTGGGAAACGGGGCTGGTATTGATAGGCTGCATCGATATGCTTGTGTTGTAAATGTTCGAAGGCTGGGAAATGGCGGCTGACACTAATTGTGACGCTGTTAGCACTTGCGAAGAGAAGCCAGTTGAGCTTTCTTCAAATGGAACATTTGTTGCGGAAAAGGGTACAAAAGACAAAGACAGTGATAGGGGTGACGCCGTGATGCTTCGTGTGGTATCCTGGGCTGTCGGTTCGGAGCTTTCGATCGGAGGCGCGGGAGTATCTGATGGAGATGGTATCAGCGTAGGTGATATTGGAGCAATGGACAGGGAAAGGAAGCCAAGTCCCGATACACTCTCAGAGGTTGGGGGTGACTGAAATGCTGATGCATAGAGGCTGGCCAGAGTAGATTCCCCAGAAGTGAAAGTGGCTCTTTCAGTTGAGGAGCTCCCACCAAAAGGCCTTTGAATATGTGTAGAGCTGGGAGGAGGTATGGGACTGGTCAGAGATAAAATGCTTCCCCCTTCTGCTGCGGATGACATTGCAGCTGACGAGATTATTTGTGTTGGAAGCACGCTGCCCTGGGCAGAGTTTGAAGCGGTAGATGAAACTACGATTTGAGTAGATGAGTGTTTTATCAGAAAGATTGAAGTGCCTTGAGAACTGAGGAAAATAGAGATTCCTTGGGACTTAAGAGAGCTGGCAGGTGCAGCGCTTCCTGGTCCTAAAACGGAGGCCTCAATGGCTGTCAGGGTTGACTTGGCTGCGCTGAACAAAATTTCTGCCGTAGAAGTGCCAATAACATTCGAAATCATAGACGGTGATAAGCCTGTTCCTGCTGCCGAGGAACTTCCCAAAACGGTCTCGGATGGGCGTGCTAGAGATTCAGCTATAGGCACTGGTGTATAGGACTGCAGACTAGTATTTGGAACCACCAAGGACACTGCAATGGAAGAGCTCATTTGTGACTGCTCTGAGGATTCTAAAGATGGCGGATGACTCAAAGATGGAATTGGGGTAAGATATGCTGATATTGTTGGTGCAGAGACTTGCATGCTTGACGGAGAGATCATTTCTAGGACCGAGGAACTTATTTTGCCAGGTGTTGACTGCTGTAGAGATTCCAAAGATGGTTGTGGATTGAATGATGAAACTACGAGAGAAGTATTTAATATCGTTGATGTAGATAGCTGCACGCTTGGACTTGGCGGAGGAAACACGTCGGAGATCGAGGGGCTAATCTTCGTCGCTGACGGCAGCAGGCTGGGCGACGATTTTGCTCCACTTCCAGAAAAGAACGTCTTCACAGTGTCTGACGTTGCTATTAGTGCGCCAGAGGAAGCTTTCGACCCGGGGGGTAAGATGGTGTTAGCTGCAGGTAGCTCAGTTGCCGAGGAATTTAATGACGAAAGTGTTGAGGCTTGCTCTTTCATCGAGCTGACCGTTATTGTTGCTATTAAGCTCTGCGATGACACAGATTCGGTAATGGGTATTGTTGAGTATGATTGTGATGGTAAAAAGGGTGGTCGAGAGCTTGCCTGGGACATCATGTTTGCACTGGATGAGCTTGGTAATGCGCTTCCAATCGAGCCAGGCGAAGTCGAGAGTACTGGCGTTGAACTGGGTCTCACAAAATAATTGCTTGGACTTAAGGACACTCCTAAGTTCGGCCTAGAACTGGCTAAGGGAAGGCTTTCTGTCAGGGAGCCTGGCACTTTTGAGGAAGTTGTTTGGCTTAAGACAAGGTGGCTCTCCAATGCGAGGGAGCTCGATGCCGGATTAGCGAGTAAAGTTGGCTGGGTGCTCTGGGTGGTTCCAATCCCCGTTGAGAAATTGACGACAGCCTGACTACTTATTCGTTCAAGACTCGAGGAGCTAGAAGATCCGGCAATGCTCGAAATAATAGAAGTAGGACTAGATATTACAGCGCCTGATTGTGAAGGCGTTACACTTGGGGCTACCAAGCTGGAGGAGCCTGAAGACGTAGTTGGCAATTCTTTGAAACTGCTGACAGAATCCAAAACAGCCGACGCTAGCGGTGTTGAACTACTGAGCGAGATCAAGATGGCGGATGAGCTCGGGAAGAGGTCGATTTGGGTTGCCGAAGTACTTGAGGCATGACCACTGGAAACGATGAGGCTAGAAGGCTTAGATGAGATTACCCCTGCTTCCATTAGCGATGACTCAATAGTTAAGGCAAATGTGCCAGAAGACGAAGATGGCTTTAATTGGCTTGATAAAGTGATGCTTTCTGGGACTGAAATAAGCTGATCCCGAATCGTGGGCGACGCAGTTGTATCAGGAGTTGAAATTCCCAAGAAGCTAGACCTAGTGCCTGGAGTCAAACCAAAGGAAGAAGACGTTTGCGTAGCTGCTTCCGTTGCTATCTCTGCTATCGTGGAAAATAGTACGGGCAGAGTGGACGCGACGCTAAAATCCGAAGCTACGTTGGTCTGCCCTGTCGCGGATTGAAGGGACTTCAGGAGGCTTTCGGGTATCGTGCTTGGAGATTGCCCAACTAATTCGGTTGTTGTACCTATGAGGCTGGCAGTAAATGTAATTTCACCACCGATTGCTGCTGTTGAGAGCATTGCGGATAACGATCCGGAGGATTGCTCTACACCAAGAGTTGAGGGGATGGACAAAAGGTTTGATGAGTTCAACTCGCCACTATGTTGGAGCATAGATGAAATGTATGTCTGTATGGCAGATTGTGCAGACGTAAAAGCGGACGTTATCGTAGGAAGAGACTCGGAAGCCGGAGTAGATTCCACGAAGGACGAGATTAGCGAGCTTTCCAAGATGCTGCTTTGTGTGTGGACAAGTGATATTTTAGGAACTGACTGTGACGACGGAGTTTTCGAAACTGATATCGAGTTTTCAAAGCCAGTTTGGCGCGTTGCTGACGCAGATGCTGGAACCTCAACTGAAAATAATCTATAAGAACTAGGTAAATCAGATTTGAGTGATGCCGAAGTTCTCGAACCCAATATCGAGATTTCAACCCCACTTGAGGGTATTGCAGACACCAATGCTGAAGTCTCAGTTGAACGTGGCCTAGAACTACTCCG
Organism: Lachnellula suecica; assembly: GCA_007825345.1. Classification (NCBI taxonomy): domain Eukaryota; kingdom Fungi; phylum Ascomycota; class Leotiomycetes; order Helotiales; family Lachnaceae; genus Lachnellula; species Lachnellula suecica. The sequence goes on along the minus strand of QGMK01000018.1, from coordinate 39,141 downwards.
TAAATCAGATTCTGGGGATGTTGAAAACGATATTGGTACACTAGACATCTCAAAACTATTGATAGCATTGGTAGAAATACTTTCGGTCATACTTTCCCTTAGCTGGGTAAGGAAAGAGCCACTGAAAGAATTCCTATTTGTTGCAGAAGCCACAGGAACCGAAAGTGGAACCGAGGCAGTGGTTGAAATGGTTTGCGATACAATATTAAACAAGGATGAGCTTATTGCGGTCACGGTAGACACTTCAGTCTCGACTGTAAATGCAGCCGATGAGCTACTGGCGTCCGAAGATCCAGTTGGATGATCCCCAGGATAAGCAACAGTAGCATCGCTTGTTGCCGCACTTGAAAGTGTTTTGGTGCCCAGGAATGAGGCTTCTGATATCTGAGAGGGTGTTTCCATAGCACCACTTGCACTTGGAATCTGCGAACTACTGGCTTCAGACCGAGAAGAATAATAACTCCCAATCGAAGTTTCCGTGCTGAGGGATGATGTTCTTGGTAGGAAAGATGGTGTCTCGATATCACTACTAGCACTTAAAGCCTGTGAGCTACTGGTGCCAAACTGAGAGGACAAAAACCTCCCCACCGAGGTTTCTGTGCCCGGGGATGAGGTCTGCGACGTCGGAGATGATGTCTCCATAAAATCACTCGCGCTTAGAGCACGTGAGCTGCCGGGCTGAGATTGAGCCCCAATCGAAGTTTCTTCGCCCGGCTGTGAGGTTTTTGATTTCGGAGAGGATGTTTCGGTATCACCCGTAACTTGAACTCGCGAGCTGCTAGGCTGAGCTTCTGATGGAAAGTAGCTCCCAGTCAATGTCTCTTTGCTTAGGTATGGCATTCCTGACGTCTGAGACATTGTCTCAACAGGACTCATCACACTTGGAGTTTGTGTACTACTAGCCTCAAAATGAGAGAACGAATAGCTCACAATCAATGTACCTGCTATCTCCGTCGATACAGAAACAATTGACACTCTTATGCTCCAATGGGGAATGTCGTAAAAATGAGATGATGAGAGATCTGAGGCAGGAGTTGCAGCCTCGTCGCTCAGCATAGTCATGGAGGTTAATACTCGTGCCTCGACAGGGCCGGAGCCCGAGCTGGCAAGCGAGGGTGCAACAAACTCGCTCGATTCTGTGATCGAAGTTTGAACGACCGCAGGAGACTGGAAGAGTGAGGACGAAGTCGTTTCTCGCATTGTTGAGCTTGTTATCTCGAGTTTGGAATTCGAAGTTTTAAAAATCCTTGAAGTACTGCCACTTTCGCCTGCGGGGATCGGCGGTGTAGCGGTGGACAGTGCCTGTGAATTTGAAATCGTAGGTAAATCAGACCGCGCAGTTGGTGCAGCAGTCGACAACGCATCGGTAGAATTTTCCGTCAGAGAAGAAACATAAAATGCCGTATATGGCACAGTTGCAGACGGTTCGTAGCTTGTCGGATGAGGTGCGGAAGGCCCAGATGTTTCGGGCGAGGCAGATGCCAAGATGCTTTCTGCGAATGAAACAACAGGACTAGAAAGTGAGTTCGATGAAACAAAGGAGGAAATAATTGAGGTAAGATGAATTATATGGATGGAAGAAGTGATTGGGATTGATCGAGACGCTGAAAAGGATGCTGGTGATACGATTTCACTTGCTGACTGCGCGATATAGCTCGTAGCCTCTTCGGGTGTTTGCATCGATGAGGCGAGAGAAGATGCTGCCGAGCTTCGTACAGAAGGGCTTCCTGCAGTAGACAAAACCTCGCTGTAGGATCCAGTCAACGTATGGAGCATGCCCAAACTTGAGCTTGCGCCAGAAGATAGTGTGGCGATCGCAGGAATCACACTTGTCGAACTCGACCCTGGAAAAGAGTAAGCTATGCCATATAACCCGGATACGGAAGGTATTGGTTTTGTTTCGGACGAAGTGAATGTCTTGATTGACGTCTCGGGAGACGTCGGGGATAAAGTTGCTTTGGAAACCATCGACGGCTCCGGGGCAGCGGAAATGGCAGCGGTAGTTGTAAGACCGGCACTTTGCCTTGGACTTTCATGGCTTCCATAAAGTATAGTTGTAGCAACTGCAGCCTGATCTGAAGGTGTCGAACTTGCAAGCGAGAGATGCGATGGCATCTCCGGACTGCTCTGAGCAGCAACGCCCGATGCTGACGACGAACCGAAATTTTGACTATTCGAATTTGGGAGAGAGCTTATTGAAAGCAAGTTGGAGACCCGGCTCGACATGACGGAGGTTTCAATCGTAGATCGAGTAAGAGGCGTCGTATTCGGTAGACTGGTGTAGGTATTTTGAGTAAAAGGTCCAGCTAGGGAAAATGGAGCTTCGTGGTCGGACATCAACGAAGATCCTCTGGATGATAACGTGCTTAAAGATTCTGTAATGTTGTACGCAGTTGCCTCTAAGGGTTGGCTAGACGCGATTGATGCAGTAAGAGTGGACTTTGAAAGAATTCCCGAGGTTCCTTGACTTATGGGATCAAACTCTGAAGCCGTGGAAGCCAGGGAAAACGGTTCTCCGTTCCTCATTACCGTAGAAGCGACCGAGACGGGAGAGCCCCTTGAGGCGAAAGATGTCGTGCTATTGTGAATCGTCGTCTGGGGTGTCGGGAACGTAGTCACGGAAGCTTGTAAAGATGGATGTAGTGCAAGCTGTGAGCTCGGTTGGCTGGCGGAAGTGGTCTCCATAGATGACTTGACCGCGGCAAAGGAGACCTCACTACCTTCCAGCGAAGGCAAATATTGAGAAGACGCTGAAGTCAATGTAATTGATCTGTCAATGAATAACGAGGTTGGCACTATCTGACTGGAGGGCGCCGAGGATTCAAGGGGTAATGCTGTTGTAAATTCGAAGCTACTTTGGGTACTCTGGCCTCTAGTTCGAACCTTTATAGAACTGATTGCTATCGAGGTTGACGTTTCACTGCTAAAGTGTTTCTCATGAGCAATTGTTGTACTATCAGTACTGCTAGGCACATATATTCTGGCAAACGTATCCGACGGCTGAATGGAGGTCTTTGATGGAAGTCCTTGACGACTATGGCTCCCGAGGCTAAATTGTGAGGATGATACGCCCGCAGAAAAAAATGCCAGCGTAGAGCTCACGGCCATGGAACCGCTCAACGAGTAAGTCGATATCGAGGACGAAAGTTGGCCACCTTCAATACTAGATGCTTCAACATAAAAACTTGTTGTGGACTCGAAACACGTTGGCTGCTATGGTCACTTTGTGACGGTAATGTTTCAGTAGATATTATCGCTAGGTCAGAGTTTATCACTGATGAAAACCCAAAAGAGAAAGCTGATGTTAGGACTGATAGTTTCGAATATACAGATGTTTCGACAGCCTGGCCCGAAGTGGAAGAGTTTCCAGGAGTAGTAAGACCCAAGCTAGCTTGAATAGTGAAGCTGACTTCTGCTGAAGGTATTTCTAACGAAGAGACCCGGGAAGAAGCGGGTTCTAAGCTTGATTGGCTGCCAAAACCACTTCGAGTGGAGGATATGCGAATAGGAGGACTGACGTCTGCACTACTTGCGATAGATGCAGCACCTTTAGACAACGCCGTTTGTGATACCGACGGCTCTGAGTACGTTGCTGGCTCGCTTGTCTGGCTCAAGGGGGTAGAGGCTTCAGTAAGTAGCCCAATGGTTGGTGTGGCGGAGAAAGACTGCATTTCAGAGCTGGCTGTGCCTGAATTTGAGCGAATTCGAGAATATGTCATTGCAGGCGACGGGGAGAGTGCTTTGTGGCTTGTCGGGAGTGTTGGGAGTGTCGAAAGGGCATTCGCAGAGGAGAGCGGGTCCAAGGACGAGTACGGAGCCGAAGATACTGAGCTGGTAGGCATAGAAACTTCCAAGACTGTCGAAGGTTCCAAACTAAGCTGAACAGTAACGTTGATCCTTGTGCTGAGGACATTCATGGAGGAGGCCAAGTCCGAAACCGAAGATGCCGAGCTGGCCAGCGCGGAAGGTTCCAAGATACTTGAAGATACCGGACTAGGCTGACTCGTGACATCGATTCTCACAGGAAGTCCAGTAGTAGGGATCTCGTTTGGAAAAGCCGAAGAGCCAGGGAGGGAAGTCGATTTTGAGCTGGGTTGAGTAGCAACGATACGTGGCAAATATGACGATTCCGGAGGGTAAAAAGAGGCGGCGAGACTTCGTTTGACGATTGCAGGCATGAAAAGAGTGGATTCAGACACTGAAGCTGCTGAACTGCCCGAAGTTGGTGGCAGAACGGCCTGACTCGAAGACAGAAAAGTTTGGGTTGACGACAATGAGACAAACGCTGATTTTGTTAAACTCGTAGATCGGATCATTTCGGAGGAGAGATCACCAATTGAAAGCGAACTTAACTGCGTGGGTGCAGCTGAACGGACGAAGAAAGACGAAGATGGCGAAGGCTGGGTGCCCAGCGTTGAGACCTCGACCGGAACAGCGCCGCTACGTCCGGAATCAAAAATACTCGTGATAACGCCAGATGTCAACGTATCTAGACCGCTCGATAACGTATATGGCTGGGTAGAGCTTCCTATAAGGCCTACGGACGAATCTGTGACGCGAAAGCTCTCTGTTTGCGCAGTAGACCCCTTGATTGAAGCCGACCCTCCTACCAAACTTACTGAGTTCGGACTTGTATACGACGGAAGAGATACATGTGCAGTATGAGTGTTGGTTATAGCGCTTTGGGCGGCTGTAGATTCTGTGTAAATCGCGGTCACGACTGTGCCAGCTAAAGCCAGGCTTTCACTTACTAGCCCAGAAGATGACTTCTCTACCACGCTTATTGTGCTCGAAATCATATACGACAAAATAGAACTAGCGCTTTGAGCGGTTGTAGATTCCGTAGACAATGGGGTTACGGGCGTTCCAGATGTCAAGCTCTCAGTATTCAGCCTAAGGGACGATAGTTGTACTTGAATTGCCGTTGCAGATAACGAACTCATATATGACCGAACGGACGTATACGCGGAGCTCCCACTAGATACAGCGGTTTGAAATGCCGATAGTTCAATGGGAATAGCCCTCGCTGGCGTGCCAACTGATATTAAGCTCTCACTTGCCGTGACAGAGGTCGAGAAGAGTATCCCCAAGCTTGTGCTGACCGTAGAAATCGAGGCTGAGATCTCACTGGATCTAGTACTTTCAAAAGATTGCGGGGATGAAACCACCGTCTTTGTGTCAATTGGGGCTAGGCTCCCGCTTGGCGGTAATGATTGAGAGTTAAAGTTGCTTGTGCTGACAGCAGAAGGGAAGGCTGAACTCTCGCTAAATTCGGCGCTTTGAGACGGGAGAGGAGAAGCGATTGCTGCCATTGTGTTGAATGGTGTTGAGCTCTCAATTGTGGGCTGTGATGGAGAGATGAAGTTGCTTATGCTGAGTGCTGCGCCGAACTGAGAATAGGTAGCGCTTCTACTTGGTGTAAACACCGTAACGAATGAGCTGCTAAGCATAGAAACCGTGGGGCTTCTGCTGAGAGGCGCGCTGGTGGGAAATGTTTTATCTGAGGCCAGGCTCGAAAGAAATGAGAACTCTGCGGTAATCTGGGCAGAGGCTGCAGAGGATGTGTATGCTGCCGTCAAAGACTCGCTCGATGTTGTAGCCGAAGGTCGCAAGGGTAACCCAGTGGTACCTGGGGAAAACGACTCGGAAGATATCCCAAAAGAGGATGCTGCAGATACCTCTTGCAGGATGGTGTATGAAGAAGACGCCACAAACGTCGCTGATGACCCCACACTGATTCTAGTGCTAAATGACCCACTTTCCATCGACGGCAGCTTTGAGGAAGTTGTCGAAGATCTGCCTCCGCTAGTCTGTACTGAGACAGAAGCCACTGTGGAACTCTTAATTGCAATATCATCTGAAGACTGAAGCTCCCCGGTAACGGAAATTGATACAGGCATTTCTGACAATATCATGATCGAAGACCTGGTGTCACTCGTGTGCATCGGAGAAGCTGTTGTAGAGCCTGAGGCAAAAGTACTATTTGGGGGGTGCACTTCTCGAGCGGAAAGGGCTGTGGAGATCAAATACGGAGAAGTCTTCGCACGGCTAGACGGAGGAAATTCCGAAGACAACATCATCGAGGACCCATGGCCACTAGTTTGTGTTTGTGTTGTTGAACCAGGTGCGAAAGTGCTACTTGGACTTTGAATATCCTTAGTGTAAAAGACTGAGGAGGGATGCGAAGATGGTTCCGCATTGCTGGGTATTCGAAGAGCAGAGGCTGCTGCTGCTGAGTCTGTGCTATGGATGCTGCTCTCGTAAGAAGTCAACACTGAGGCTCCAGATGAGAACGTTGAAGGCTCTCCACTGCTAGATAATATTGGCGTGGATACTACCATTGAGAAGGCACTACTTGACGTCTGACCCTGCCCTGTTATAGAAGCTGAAAAGAAGCCTTTAGATGACAATGGCGATTGTTCTATACTGCTCAACGTCCAAACTCCTTCAGTGATACGAGCTGAAAAGGAGGCCTCCGGCGAGATTGACAAGCTGTCCACACTACTAGGGAGAATTGACAAGGATGGTATCATTAAGCTCGTGCTAGAAGGTTCATTCGGTGTTCGAAGTTCGCCAGTTATAGAAGCCGAAAATGAGGCTGTCGACGAGAGGGACAAATAGTCTAGACTACTAGGCAGCATCGACGTGGGTAATTCTTTTGATACTGTGCGGAACATAGAGCTTGGTGTCGAAGCTTCCTTAGTTACAGACGCCGAAAAGGAGGCCTCCGATGAGAGCGACAAAGACTCTACACTACTGAATAATGCCGATGTAGCTGCTCCCTCTGGAATCATGCTGGAAACACTACTTGATGTCCGGGCTTCTTCAGACGTGGGAGAAGTGGCTACTAGGGGTATTGAGGAAAGTCCCGCGGTGCTGGGTATCCAATACGTTGAAGCTGCTGCTGGAACCCCACTTGATGTGGCGCTCGACACCAGACTCTCTCCAGTCAACGAGGCGGTCGGAGTCGTTTCGCTGAGGGTTATCGATGTTGCTCCACCACTAGCTTGCCCACTGGATCTCGCGCTCGAAATGACGCTATCTGCTTCAGAGAATGTGGCCGAAAGAGTCGCCTGCACTGGAGACGAAGCTGCAGCTAGGGCAGTAACGATCGAGAGAAGAATCCCGCCAGTGGAAGATGCTGCTTGTGATTCTTCGGCCGATGAGGCTGAAGACCCAAAGCTACTAGATAATGGCAGAAGATGCGTGCTGGAGACGGAAACTCCGCTACTCGAGATTACCAGCGAAGGTTGCTCGGTCGAAAGCTCTGGAAATTCAAAGCTGCTCAATGACAATGGCAGGAATCCCGTGCTCGAGGTTGTAGGTGTTGCTTGAGACTGATAGGTCGAGACAGCAAAGGATGGGACTAAAGTCGTTTCCAACCCAATCTTGGAGATGGTGCTTGAGACCTGAAGTTCACTTGCCGACGTGGTCAGAGAAAGTGAGTACACCTGGGACTCAAGACTGCTAGATTCGAATTGAGATACGGGCGCATGGGTTGCGTCCCTCGAAATGGCACTGAACGCTGGGGATACTGACGAACTAATGCTTGAAATGTGAAGTTCATTTATCGATGGCGCTAGTGATGCTGAAAGTTCCTGGGACTCGATATTGATAGATGGCACTAGAGAAGCGGACGCCGCAGGAAGTTCACTGAAAACAGCACTGGGCGTTTGGAAAACCGACGAAAATACTGGAGACGAATATTCGGTCGTTTCCGAAATGAAAATTCGAGCCTGGGTCGGAAGATTACTGAAGCTAGGGTCGGATCCAACGGACCAAGTGCGAAGCGTCTTCAAAATAGCAACGGAGTTTTGGGAGCCCAAGAAAGATGCTGCGGATGAAGGTACTTCAGTCATATAAGTCGATATTGGGGTCTCTACAATCTCGGAGCTAGTTCCTCTCGGAGTTTGAAACCCCGAAGAAGACACCACAGAAAATGGGTACTCGATCGAGGTCGCAGTCAGAGCCTCCGCAGTTACGAAGCTAGATTCGCTCAAGATGTAGGACTCTATAGAAGACACCGCCAATGAAGATACTCCACTCATCGACGTCGATACCGGCATTAATTCTCCGCTCACAGGCTGAGTATCACTCGAGAGACTGCTAGAAATAGGAGGCCCTGGCCCAGTAGAAGGTACTGACAACTCGATGCCTGGAGAAGTCGAAATGGCCTCTGTAATTGGAGAAGAAACCGGCGTTGCGAAGTACGACGAGACTTCAGCCGTAGAGAAGAACTGCACAGTGGATACTGGCGCTTCTGAAGTATGGGAAAGACTTTCCACTGACGATGTTGTGAAGCTAGATGCGGAAACCCCTTCGAGGACCGAAGATGATAGAACGGCGACCGAAAAGCTTGCGCTGAGTGAAAGAGACACAATGTCAGAGATCGATGTCGATGTGGGGGATCTGGAATAAACATCCGTTGTACTAGGGCTTTGCAGCTCTGTATTTATAATTCGTGTTGAGGGCGAGAATTCGGTGGTACTGGTAGCGCCAAATTGAGGGCTCGCGTTCGTGGAGGAACTTTGTTTTGTTGATACTGGTGCTGCCAAAGTAATGGAGAGACTTTGCACTACGGACATTGAAGAGCTGAAACTGGGGTACGATGAGGTTTCTCCGAAGATCGACCAAAAGGCTTCCAATCGAAGACCTGCGCTCAGCGATACGCTTGCAGTACCTGACAGTGATTCCAAAGTGGTGTAGCTGGTACCAGATACCGTTGTAATTGGCGTTTGCAATTCCGTGCCGAGGACTCGTGTCGATGGTGTGAACCCGATGCTCTTAGTGGCACCATATTCAGAACTTGTTGCAGATGGAGTGATAATAGTCGACACACTTGGACTTAAGAAGTCTACATTAGAAGTCGAGAAGTATCGGGAAGCCCGGGGTTCGGATGGAGAAGCCAAGGTCTCGACAAAGCTTGTAGGTGCTGCAGAGGAAGAACCAACAGGCAACGAACTTGAACTTGGAGCCACTAGTCCAGACGTCGAGAGATATGCGGAAGTCAGGTAATTTGACGCGCTACCGACGAAGCTTGAAAGTATTATAGATGATGTGACAATTGGCGAAAGTCCTGGGTGTGAAGATTCTATCGCGGAAGTCGAAATGTATGCGGAAGTCATGGTTTCTGACGCGGAAACCAATGTGCCGACAAAGCTTGCAGGTGCCCCAAGAGATTCGAAGGCAATTATTGTACTAGACGGGATTGTTCCGCTGAAACTTGACGTCAATATTCCCAACGTGGCGCTTGCTGAGAACGGCTCAATCTCCGTGGCTGAAGAGATACTGGATGTTGCCATAACACTTTGGAATGTGCCCTCGCTGATTGATCCAAGCGAACTAATTTGTATGTTTGAAGACGCTGTCGAGTATTCGGATGTGGTTGTGGTTTGAATAAACCAATATGTTTCGCCGAGAATAGACGCTGATGCCACCGATATCGTAGTGGCTGCAAATGCCTCGCTCTCGATTGTGACAGAGGGGTTGGACATTGTCGTAGAGCTTTGGATTGCTGTCTCGCTGACGGAGCTTATCCTCGAGTAGAAACTCTGAAGTGCCGACGATAAATGCGCCAATTCCGAAGCGCTTATCGTTACCGATGCCGTAAACGTCTCAGAAGAAAGACTCGCCCTAAAAGACGTGCTTTCACCTGAGGATTCGAGATCCGGGGTAGAAGATACGCCGTACGTCGATTCCAGAACCGAAGAAGCATCACTCACCAACGTCGAAACAAAACCAAGGGTAGAAGACGAAATAAAATAAGGGGACTCACCAGTCTTCACAATCGACATGGACTGGGTAGCCATGGCCGAGAAGGAATACGTGGGTTCCAACAAGGACGACGTGGGGAAATAGCAGGAAAACACCTCAGTGGGAGCGTTACATCCGGCAGGGGAGAAGGATGCTATCATGGGAGTTGAGTAGGGCGCATTGCTAGGAGGCGCTTGTGGAGGTGGACTAGATGACGGCAATGAGGGTCCGGCTTCAACGCAGTATCTGGAAAGTTTAGTAGGTGCTTGCTGGTGGGAGTCGGGATACGAACGCTATCCCGGTCAGGAGATTCGAGCATTCGGAATTGAGAGCGGGATTAAGCAGTTGGAACTCGTTAAATGAGAGGCCATAGTCCGTCTCGATCGAAAGGCAGCCATCACCCTCCTCAACGATGAGAAATTCGCAGCAGTTGTTTGTGGTTCCCGGAGGAGTGTACGTAGGTGCTATCGATTGACATGTTGCCGGGCTGGGAGAAGAAGATAAAGTGGTTGACGCAAGAAGTACAGTCTTGGAGGAGGACGAAGTTCCAGGTGTAGAGGAGATGCTGGAAAGGACGGAGGACGAAAGATAATTCTTCTTCACAGAAGACGTGACTGGCGGCGGCGGAGTCGCGCAAGCGATCTGAAGAAACGCAAAAAGAATGAGCGTAGGTAGTAGAGAACGCATAGTGGCACGGCTGATCCAAAGGAGTGTGGTTCTGTAAAGACAGTAATGAGGGTAGGTCGTGAAGTGACCACCGGTTCAAAATCGCGACGACCACAGTAAGATGCCCAGCCGCCTGTGGGAATATTAAAGGAAGAGTGAGTGGCGAGGCGCGACGTGCCGCTGCATTCCTCACGACAAATGCTGAAGATTGTGTAGATCCATTGCTGGGAGATATCCGATGGGCGTTCTGAATCGGGGGGAGAACGTATAACGACGACGACCAGATCTTGTTTGCTAAGTTCAAATACTGTGGGATTGCTTTGACTTCAAGAGCTATTCTTCATCAATGCGCTGTCTGTATAGTGTCATCAAATACCTAACGCGCCCTTCGACTTCGAGCACGTTCAGCTTTCCGACTTCGGAGGTCGAAGCCATCAACAGAGTTAGGGGACATGAATCGGAATGCGGAAGGCGGGAACGGGGACTGGACGTTCCTGCAAGATCTGAAAAGTGTCTCACTGATATGTAGAACATTATAAAGACCAGCCGGTAATCTCTCCATTCTACACTAGACCTCAGGGATTGGATCCAAAGTAGGTTGGACCATAAAAGCCGTTGACTATGTCGAAAAAGTCCTTGGTCGACGCCCCGAGAGCTCCCATATAGACCACGTATCCATTCTTCACCCTAGCTCCAGCTACCATTGCCTGGTCTGTCCTGTCGGGAACGTCGTCAATGTAGTATTGCCCCGGCCAGTTGGTGTGGGGGAGGGGGGGAAATGTCTCGATGCAAGGCCTGCAGCAGATTAAGCGGTTAGCAGAAAGTCTCAGGTCATGTTAGATATTAACATACACGTATATCCTCTCATGACGATGAGCACCTTCAACGAGTATTCCTTTGGAACAGCCGACATTGTAGTAGTCGAGATACGGCACTCCGCGGATCGGGACCTCCGCGTCGAGGTTGAAGACAAAACGACCTTTGCAAAACTCTCCTCTGGTCCAAGGGAGCTGAAAATTATCGCTGAATAGACTGTCGAAAAATTGCTTGGAGCACAAAGCGAATTTGTGGGCAAATATGACCGTCCCACCAAGTTCCAAGAAGCGGTCCAAAAGCATGTCCAGGGGTTCGTAGCTTTCATGGTCGAGGAGGATTATGATCCGAGGCACTGCTTCGTCAAAGCATCTCGAAACATCGTACAGCGTTTGACACACTGTAACGGGAGCTCTGCCGAGAAACCCTTGCCTGACGTAGTCGTAGACGTCTGCGGTGCCATGAGTACAACTCAAGGCGACAAGAAGAATGCCCGTATCATTGGGGACCGCCATTACCACGCACCACAGTTATTGAGATGACAGAAGTAAAGATACAATGAATATTGGTAGTTGATGTACGTCAAAAAAAGTTGAAGGTGGAGAGGCAGCTTGAGGAGAAAGAGTATCCGTAAGGTTGCGAACTACGCAGTGGGCTTATGAGAAGGGGAAGTTGCGATGGACTAAAACATTACAATCACACAACTGCAGCAGAGGTGATTAATTCTTGCTTTTCATTCAAGTGCAGCGCTCGTAAAATCTTCGTAGCCAGCCAGATCCCCAATCCCCGATCCCCGATCCAACTCCCTGCTAAAATCAAAACATACTTTACACGCTGGATCTCGGAGGCAGCTCGAGAAAGCTTGCCATCATATACTGGGTGAAAGTCTCAGGGCAGGACAGAAGTTATTAAGTCCTTGGCCCATACCTCTAGTTCTTTTCCGTTATGCCATCTTCCGAAGCTCTCGACGAGCATTCTGATCAACATGCAGGTAAGATCATAATTGTGCGCCGGACGACGCCACCCGTCGAAGCAATATCGCATCAAGTTAATGACGAATATCTGCAATTCCCAATCAAGATCGTAGTAAACAGTCTGCTACCGACTGTTAAACCCCAACCATGCCAGGACCATAACTGTTCTGCCGCATGGGACCTTGTTGATTTTGGAAAGAGTGAGGGCCAGTCTTAATGAGGTCTGTTAGCCACGGCTCATCAGCATGTAGCATACTACAAACCTTCTTTGGTCGTTTCCGACCACTTCTATCCTCGCCATCTCCAGTTGAGTAGCCTGTGTCGTTGTTCTCGTCATCGACAAAGCCCTCGCCATAACCCTCAAAGCTCGCATCGGCATATGATCGCTTCTTGACAGTGCGTTTGGGACGGTTGTCTGCCTTCCCTGCACGTGCAATACTCGGGTGTTGAGGCACTGGTGTCCTCGCTCCGCTTTGTAGGCCTTTCGTGGGCTCAATCGGTGGCTGCGAAGGAGCCGCAACTTCGCCCAAGACAGCGGGATCCCATGCATTCTTGGGCACCTTCCCTTTTGACATCATCAAAGCCTTGCTCAGGCTAGAAGAGACTGCATCCGATAGACCCTTCTCTATCTCCTTTCCACGGACGTTCTGGGAGTCCCATTCTTCATTGGGCAGCGCCATCATTGCGCGCAGTGTGTTTGGAGCATCAAGTTCCTTCTTGTCAACAAGCGGTTCGCCGCTCAACTCTAATTTCTTGAAGAAATTCTTGTACGTTTTCCGCAGCTTAAGCTTGGTTCCATCTGGCTTTGATCTCGCAACAGTCTCCGCGATGCTATGCAGCGAGTACATCTCAAAGAGGTCTGCGGCTAGGGAAGGTGATTGGCCAGGGTGTGCTGCGCATCAGATTCCATGTTAACCAAGTGCATCTGTCAAAATATGCAGGGGACTTGTTAAGACAACGCCTTTATACAACTACCATAGGAAAGATTGAAAGATCTTCTGGAAAGAAGGGAGCCTTACGAGTTCTGCAGAGAAGGTATTTTTCGCCGACATCCAAATGGAGGTCATCAATACTAAGTCTGCTGTCCTCGACGTGAACTTTCTTCTGTTCTCGATCTCCATGGTCCTCTACGTCACGCTTGCGCTTGTTCGAGGACTCGTCGTGCATGTTTGCCTCCGACATGGTTTCGAAGCCTAGAGATGATGTGCTGCCGTTGATACTGTGTGCGGGTGTGGGTAAGGAGTTATTGAATGTGGGAGAGGTGCTTGGTTTTCGAGGGAGGTCAGAGGCTGTGAATGAGGTGTGAGAAGGACTTTCGGGTGTATGCGGAGGATCAAAAGGCATCTCGAGTGTAGATTCGTGGTTCTTAAAGATGTCAAGGGATCTTAGTGTGGCTACAAAGGTCTCGAGGACGCTTTGTTTGCTCGGGGTGATGGTGAATGACCGTGGGTAGGATTCGAAGAATTGATGTTTGTCAAATGCGCCGCTACCCGTATCCGAGAGAGCGTGCCGTCAAGCTGTATGTACTAGAATTGAAATCCGACTGGCGGAGTGAGGCTATTCGCGTAGTGCGGTCTGTCGTCGTCGGAGGGAGGGCGGCCGGAGGATGGCTGGAGACGAGAGGAGGCGTCGGTCGCAAAGCCCACGAGGCGCACACCAAAGCGCTCGATCCTGGACCAGTCCTAGATCATGCGATTCCGTCGACACTTCGCAGGGTGACGATGTGTATTTGAGGGCAACCGGAGGGAGTATGTGATGTTGACGTTGGTGGTTGCGGGCGCTGGAGGTCGAGACAATGGCGATCTCTGATGAGCGAAGCCCTTTGAGGTGGCGCTAAAGTATGCCGCGGCAAATTTGGGAGGATTTAGCCGCCAGTCACGTGATGTACAAGGGTCTTCCAGAACTTTTTTATTTTCGAGTATCGGATCAGAAACTCTAGCAAACAGCCCAACTTCACGAAATGGCTGATTCACGGAAAAGACAACGTATTACTGAGGATGAAGATGCTGCACAAGCACCCATATCAGAATATGATCCCGATCCGCCCTCGAAGAAAGCAAGAAAGGAGACAAACGCCTCTGCTCGCCGCACACTTTTCGTTCGCTCTCTCCCCGCCATAGCCAACAGCGATGCCCTCACCGAATTATTCTCGCAGAACTATCCCCTCAAACATGCCACTGTGGTTATGGACACAGAGACCAAGCAGTCAAAAGGATACGGATTTGTGACCTTCGCTGACCCCGAGGATGCCCAAAAGGCCGCGGACGAGTTCAATGGGCAGTCTTTCATGGGCCGAAAGATGCGCATTGAGATCGCACAACCCCGGTCCCGAGATGTTGCTACAGATGGAGTTCTGGGTGCAAAGAAGAAGAGCACGATATCTGCGGCGGCTGGTGCCATGAAGAAGGCCCGTTTGGAGAAACTGGCCGAGGATCGAAAATCGCCCAAACTCATTATTCGAAATCTTCCCTGGAGTATCAAAACTACAGAGCAATTGGCGGAGTTATTTAAGAAATTTGGCAAAGTCAAGCATTCTACGCTGCCGAAAGTGAAAGATACCCAAGCTGGTTTCGGTTTTGTGGTCATGCGGGGCAAGAAAAACGCTGAGAAGGCGTTGGCGGCTGTCAATGGTATCACAGTGGATGGCAGGATGTTAGCAGTGGATTGGGCAGTTGAGAAGGAAGCCTGGGAGAAACAAAACAAAACAGCAAATTCCGACGAGGATGAAGACGACAATGAAGACGAGGGCGGGGCCAAGGTGTCAGAGGCTGCGGACGTCAAATCAGATAACGAGGAAGACGACGTTGCAAATTTCTTTAAGAATTTCGGCGACAATTTAGAGTCCGAAGATGAGGATGAGGAAGCCGAGCAGATCGACTTGTCCGACGAGGAGGACTCGGATGCCGATGAGGAAGACGAGAAGAGTGATGCTGAGAGCTGGGAAGACGAGCTCGAGGACCAAAAACCAGCCAAAACTCTCATTACAGACAACTCCACCACTCTTTTTGTCCGCAATCTGCCCTTCACCACTCTCGACCCCGATCTCAAAGAACACTTCGAGCAGTTCGGCCCCGTCCGCTACGCACGAGTCGTGATGGACCGCGCCACCGGTCGTCCCAGAGGCACAGGCTTTGTCTGCTTTTTCAAAGTCGAAGACGCCGATGCCTGTTACCAAGGGGCCCCTCTAGGCCAACCAAGCGGAGCCAACGCCATCAAGAAAGGCGACGCTGCCTCCAAAGTCAAACACTCCCTGCTCCAAGACGAGCAGGCCGACAAGAACGGAATGTACACCATCGAAGGCCGCGTTTTGTCAATTGCAAAAGCAGTAGAGAAAGAGACAGCCGTCAAGTTAACAGAAGAGGGAAGCGCTCACAGAGACAACCGCGACAAAGACAAGCGCAAGCTCTTCCTGCTCTCAGAAGGAACAATCGCCGCCGGCACGCCTCTCTACGAATCCCTCGCCCCATCCGAAGTCACCCTCCGCGAAGACAGTGCGAAGCAACGTAAGAAGCTAATCCAAAACAACCCCACCCTCCACCTCAGCTTGACCCGTCTCTCGATCCGCAATCTCCCCAAGAATATCACCTCCGCCGACCTAAAAGCCATGGCCCGCGAAGCCGTAGTCGGCTTTGCCAAAGACGTGAAGAGCGGTCTGCGCGCGCAGCTCTCAAAAGAGGAAGAAGACCGCGGCGGCGCCGAAGCATACGCTATTGAGAAGCAGCGCAAATCCAAGGGCAAAAGCGTCATCCGCCAAGCCAAGATCGTCTTTGAAGGCCGCGAGGGAGCGAAGGTGTCCGAAAAGAGCGGCGCGGGCCGCAGTCGTGGCTACGGATTCATCGAATACACTTCGCACCGCTGGGCACTCATGGGCTTGCGCTGGCTGAACGGCCACTCGGTCGAAAACGGCAGCGGCAAGAAACAGCGCCTGATTGTCGAATTCGCCATCGAGAACGCGCAAGTTGTGTCAAGACGGAATGAGCGCGAGGAGAAGGCCAGAATACGCTCCAAGGAGGTGATGGAGGCGCGCGAGAAGGGCGAGGCGCCGCCGAAATCTAAGAAGCCGTTGAGGAGAGATACGGTTATGGCGAAGACACGGAAGGGGATGAAGGGTAAAAAGGGACGGCCTGAGCCGCCGCAGAAATCGTTTGATAAAGTATTGCCAAAGAGGAAGAATGAGGACGTTGCTGTTGTGTCGAATAAGAAGGCGAAGAAAGCAAAGAAGAGCGACGCAGCACCTCCAGCTGAGGATGAGAAGGTGGCGAAGCGGGGCTCGATTATTCAGAAGAAGCGTATGTTGAGGAGGAAGAGGAAGCAGGGTGCTTGATGTTATTGCATGATACCACTGCTATTGTCGAAATACATCTTTTGCCACTGTTTCTCGTAGGCAGTGATTCTTTTTGTTATTCGATTTTCGATAGAACCAAGCGGTTACTAATGTTCCCTACAAACATATGATCCTTTTCAAATCAACAATTCATAAATTCTCTGCTTTTTGTTTTGACTGCCACAGCTTCAAGTATGAACATATCCATCATGTCACGGAGATCTCACACTAGAAAGCCCATCAAGCTCGCCGAAGACTATATCCCCGAATTTGCACCCTCGTATCCTATTTCTACTATTTCAGTCCTTCAGGCTTCGCAAACTAGCATTCCGGCGGTTGTTGATATAGATGCAGGGTATCGCGGTGGTAATGAGAACAAAGATGTGGACTTTGAGAAGAGGGAGGTGTCATTGAAGGGGTGCGGAGATGCAAGTAAGAATTGAGAATGCTCTACAGCCCTAGATTCTCTCGCGAAAAAAAAATCCGCTCGCCGCTCCGTTTATAAAATATGCAATCGAACGTATTTAAAGCATACGGAACTACTCAGCGTATAGACTACTTGAATTCTGGCCCGTACAGCCTCTTTTCTCCCTATTGTCTTCGCTCTGAAATTGTCAATTTTGAGATTTTGAATGTGCCACTAGTTGGGCCACAAGTTGGGCAACAAGTTGTGGAACACTTTCAACGCCACTTAACGTTACCTGGTTACTCTGAGTCAAGTTGATATATTGAACTTTCAAGATTTACATAGCGAATATAGCCTTCCTCGTGTTCTTAGGTGAGCTCCAAACCTTGTCTCTATGCGCAGTTCAATTTTCAAATATGCATTCTCTCGTTTGCGTGTATGTTCCTGTATCCCTATAGTTACACAAGTACAGGGAGAATGTGAAACTAACACGTTATTGTTTTTGTTTTGCACATTATTGCAATTGACGCAGAAGCCAGTTTTCGTAGATGAATCGCCGTATTCACTGCTTAGTACATCCTGTTATTCGACACCGACCGCCATTGATGATTCCAAAGGAGGAGGAATCACCTGGTCTACCAGAATGTCGAAGGCCGGTGATTCTTTCAGGAAACCTAGCGGAGGAGGTATATAACACCCCATTATTTCTCCAGTTGCTGTTCTTCCTTCCTTATCCAAACCTTCCATCATATCTTCAAAACTCCATACAACCTCAACACTGCTAGGCGACTTGATACTTTCTATCCTTCCACACTCATCACAACGTCTCACAGATACTCGATACTGTTTATCCTTCAGCATGTCTGATTACGAGCCTGTCATATGCAGCTTCCAAAACATTCCCGGCTTCACTAGAGCTAACCCCGATCCCCACCCTCTCGCCACGCTCTTCCGCCTCCTGTTTGTTGCCCCTGACATGGTGAACGACCCATCTCTCGGAACTTCCAACTACATCAACTTCCTCACAATCTGCGGCAACAACCTCGTATTTCTCGAAACCCGCCTCTTGCCCCGCCACAAGTTCGTCTCGATATTCCGCATGCAGGAGTGGGCTCGGCTCAATTGTCCGAGCGGCACTCCCGCACAAGAGCACATCATGGGCGTACTGTACCAGGTCACACTGCTAGTTCACGGTATGAAGCCGTGCTGGGAGGAGAGGGTGAAGTGTCATTACATCCCTCATCAGCAGGTTACGGAGGCAATTCAGGGGCTGGATCTTATTGAGAAGCTTGAGGCTCTCAAAGCGAAGCTTGCCGAGTATTGTTCTGAGTTTGATCCCGAGGACGAGTCGAGGGATATCGAAGATATGAAGGCTGAGATGTATACTAAGCTTCGAAAATTCGACGCGGGTCAAGCGCTAGCAGAGAAATGGGAGGATTTGATGAATAAGCTTCACTTGGAACCTACCGCAGACGGAGACGACGCTGACTACGAGGACGAGGAGATAGCAGATGGGGAGAATGACAATCGGCCTAAACTTGATCCTTTGCAGGAAATGATCAAGCAAGAATTGGCAACCCCTGAGGGAGAGGAAATGTTTCACAAGTGGCTGCAGGGGGCTTTTGGTTATTAGTCGTAGTTTGGTATGTAATGTTCTGAGGTCGCTGTATCGTAAATGGGCAGATTAGCATTTAAGTGTACTGAGGAGATCGCAATACAAACATTAACCTTACTCGGCCATACACAATTTGATGGGCAATTACCAACTTTTTGTTTCTTGTGAGGGCCAATCCTCTCTCATTGCAGAGTATATGGCTTGCAAAATTCCAGAGTCTCTCACAAATATGCTCGCTGCTCGATTTTAGACTATGCAGTCAAGACACCTCCGAACAAATAAATTGTAAGCTCTATTCGGATACTCAACCCCGTCCCATACATGTATCGCCCATTCGCGTGTGTCCTCTTAGTAGAGCAAACACTATTTATACCAAGCCCATAGTCGAAAAAGCCTTTTTGTCCGTTATTCAAAATCACCAAGAGGCGGATGATTCCTCAACCCAATCCCAGCTTTTATTCGGGTCGAGCGATTGTCTTCATGGGTGATTCCGCGGGCAGTATCGACAGTTCAACCGGTGATTCTTTTAAAGAAGCTGGTGGAGATACTATTTAATACCCCATTTGCCCAGCTGCTCCTCTTGGATTCTTACCAACACAACCAGATCTTTAATACCACCCACAATATCTTCATAATTTCAGCACACAATACAACATTCTGAGTCTACTCGATATTACTTACAACGTCCTTCTTATCTTACACCATGTCCGACAAATCAGGATCAAGCTCAGGTTCGCAAGAAAATATCGCTGTCTCCCTCAATCCCGCTCCAATTACCACACGTTTCCGTCAGGTCTTTATCAACCCCGCTTCGCCCGAAGAGCTGGCTGAATCTCCATGGCTCAACATTAACCTCGAATTCTTCTCCGATTGCGCAAACAACCTCTCGCACCTCGAATTTTTCGCCTCCCTTCCCATCTCCCCATCCACCACCCACATTTTACGAGAATGGGCTATGGCTTTCGCACCCAACGGTACAACGGCACATGAGCATCTCATGAGCGCACTAGACCAAATAATGGAGATTGTACTTGCAAACCAGTCGGGCTTCGAAGAGGTAGATTGCAATCACGCTCTTCGCATGGTGAAGGCTGGATTCATCCAAATCGAAGATGTTTCTCTTCCTACCCTGGAGGAGGCTGAGAACCATAAGATTGGCCGTGGCCTTGTTGGTGAACTAGAGGGCCTGAAGGTGAAACTTGCTGAGCGCTGCCCTGAGTCTGCTACTGAAGACTTGTCGGAGGATTCACTTGTTGGGGGCTGCCTGGAGCCCACGGCTGAGAAAGAACAGAAAGGCTCTGAAGATTCTGAAGCCGAGACTTCTCTCAAAGTCTCAGAATTTAGTAAACGGTCCCGAAAAACTTGGACTAACGGCAGCGGAGACACTTGACCAATTGGAGGGACTTGGAGAAAATGGAGACATTGCGTAAGAAGTTGAATCTGCAGTTGGCCACTCTCGAAGAGGATATAGGTGATCCCGACAGACTCGCTATATTCAAATACTTGCAGGAAATCTTCGGCGAAGATGTCATCACTCCTGCGACAGTACAGGAGTTTATCATGCAATTCGGTTTGTGAAGGGATATGGTTGGGCGTTTGGTTATTGAGCAGCCATTGTTTTTTGCGATAGAATAGACTAGCATTCGAGTATACAGAGAGAATGGTAGTGCTAGCCCCAACCCTATTCAAAGGAGAGCTATAAAGCTTTTTCTGCCTATCAGCTAGTCTAATGATAAAATTTGTATAACTTGTTTTCTTGAACTTGAATTGTTTAACCTTTCTTGTTTCTCCTAGAAGGACACGTCTAGAAGTTTACTAGTCCAGTGTTCATTGACACAGGTGTAATCGTGGGTCTTTTTTTAGCGGATCCTTCCTGAGGTCACGCCTAGGCTAATATTCATTACACTTCACTTGAAAGTTGCAGGGAGGAGCGTATAGAGACTGCTATTGAAGCCAAAGTCAACGGAACCTTGATCATTCAACAGTTCGTAAGTACAGTTTTATAAGGGCTTCAACGACCAACAAAAAAAATTTGAAGGACCCGGGCTCACATTATTCACGCCAATCAGCATTATTCATTTCACTTTGAATCACCTACTCATATGCAGGCAAAGTCAAGCTCCGGCCATTCTAAATGAGCCATTGATTCAGAGGATCTGCTGGCCAAAGTGGGTATATAACACCACTATTTTACAATACTTAGCATTCAGCACTCAACATTGAACGACCAACAAGATCTTGTTCTACTTTGCAAACCTCATCTTACATCATGTCTGAAGAAGCAAAGCAAATCTCCAAGGAGCTCCAGAGCCTTGAAATCTCGTCTCTGAAGATCGACAATCTTCAAGGCCGTCAATATACTACCTCAGCTGCAAATAACCTACGCACCTCATGCAACTTATCGACTTCCTACCAGACCACGGTGATCGCCAAATTCATCTTAGTTCACCGGAATTGATAGAATTTAAAATGCCACGACCTGACGATCTTGCGGCTTGGTCAAGCAACCTCACAGGCTTGGAAATCTTTACCTCGCTCCCCGTATGCAAATCGACATCCGATGCTCTGAATGCATGGGTCGTATCGGATATAACCACCCGCCGCAGCATTCCTGACGTCCTCGCTTCTCAATCGGCTCTCCCCGCAATCACTATAATTCATTCAGTTATGTACCCGATCTCAAATATGATGTATGGTTGTCTCCGCGATTTGAACCTCGCTAGGACTTCATTTGAGATCATGCTCCCACAGCACGAAGCACTGAAGGCTAGAATGCAAGATAAAGTCGATGAAGCTCAGAAGCTTGCTATGATTCTCTTCGAACAACTACACGAACTTGAGGAAAAGTTAGAGAAGCGCTGTCCAAAGACCGCGTCCAGGGCCGAGGTGAATCAAGTCATTAGAAGCGAGGAGAAGGCGGGAGAAGCCCGGTACAAATACTTAGACTCAGTCTACTCGTCCACTTCGCAGTAGAAGAACATAGTTTGATTTGGTATGGGAGTGGAACTTGAGTCGATTGGGAATACTTTTAGGATCAACGGAGTTGGTTGCTTGGATTCGGTGGTAATTTAACTAGGTAGGCCATGATAATAGATTCATTATACCTCGATATGCTTTTGAACCCGACCTAACATACATACCCTGTTTGTGTGAACAAGTACACAATTAATATCTTGCAATGAACGTGCTTCACGTCTAGTAGCAGTGACTCGGTTGCTCCCCTTCGTTCTTATATGTGATGAAACAATTCACCCACTCAGAACAAAGGCCTGAAAATGATTATATATAGCAACTTGAACCATTCACAGTCATTACCTGGCCCTTGATTCTAGCCTCCAACCAAGTCTACGTCGACAACTACAAATAAACCCACTCTTTCCCGAGTATGGAAAATGGAGCATTCGTCAGTCTCAATGCTTTCTTATTCGTATCCAACATGGAAGCACCGATTCACAGCCCGAAGCTCGACCCCAACGGAATCTTTAGTATCGCCCGGAACTTCCGCGAATTCATGAACATTATCCCCAAATACGCCAAGATCAACTCCTCTGACTGCTTCTACAGTCCAGAGCTCCTCGCCGGTGACATAGCCGCACTGGAGGTTTTCGCCATGTCACCTCTCTCGAAATACACTACAAAGAACCTCGGCGACTGGCTGGTTTTCGGATCCTACTACTCGTTGCGATGGGATTCTCTGAACGAGGGCAAGCGTTATGTCTCTGTAAACATCCGCATTGGGATGTTGCTGGATCAAGCCGTTGAAGTCATCGATGGAGCGTTCGGGAGTGTGCCGGAAACGGCTGATGAGTACGAGAAGATTGAGCTTCTTGGGAAACATGTTCTGGCACAGTTTGAACAACTGGAACATCAGGTCAGAATGAGAACTCCGCAAGGGATGTACGATCGTGAGAGAGACGATGAGATAATGCCTGGCGAGGTAGTTGGCAGCAAAGTTATTAAAACATCTGCAAAACCGCCTTGGAATTTTGAAGGGGATGCCACATAAAAGAAGACGAGAACCTAGGGTAATCTGGCTGGAGGTCACGGCTTTTGACGACATCATCATCAACCTTGGGCAATCTTATGGGCATGAAAGTCTCTTCACTACACACCTTTAACAATAAAAAGCTTTTGATTATAAGAAATACACAGCCAGATATGGCCGCCCATGGAAACATGTCCATTCCCAGACTCCGATATTCGTGACATCGTATCAATTACGAGTTCACATTACATTACGAACTCATTACATCCTCCACCAATAGATGCTATCCATGATGACTGTAACTTAGCTTGACTTGACCGTCTATCTATCCATTACCATGTTCTTTCTCCATGTCTATGCCGCATTGGGACTACAGGCACCCTATTGGGCTTTACGCTTCTCCGCAGCTTTCTCCGAGTATCCCATAATCATAGTACTGAGGTCTCCGACAGATAATTGGAATGGGAAATCGATGACTGTCAACATTAATGCCAGTTCGTAGTACCACCCTATCGCAATAGTTGCGAACAGGAATCCTCCCCGAAATCTGGAAAACTATTAGTCTCTAATTCATAACATACTAATTCTCCTTCAGGAGCACTCACGACGCGGTAATATTCATAGTTGACCATGTCTCCTTGTGCATCAACCCAGTCACTAGCTATCACCATGATGAAACCAAAGTCGAGGGTAATGAAAACCAAGAAGAAGATGGCGATGGAGCAGATAAGCATGATGGAAGTG
Source organism: Lachnellula suecica (assembly GCA_007825345.1). Lineage (NCBI taxonomy): Eukaryota > Fungi > Ascomycota > Leotiomycetes > Helotiales > Lachnaceae > Lachnellula > Lachnellula suecica. The sequence continues at coordinate 15,861 of QGMK01000018.1, read as the reverse complement.
AAAAGTGCCATCCACAAAGTTATTAAACCTGGAAGCAATTAGATAAAAATTCTCATGACGCTCTTCCGGGCGTCTCAAACTTACCAATGCTTGACAAGAATCCCGGTGTGAGAGGTGCGGCGGTGGGATTCGTGGGATCATAGGCCGCAGACGCGTTGTAGAAAGGTTGAAGTGTGGCTCCATACTTCGTATGCCAAGAAGAATCCACCGTAGATACCAAACAAGATCATCGCGAAAGTGTTTCAAAAAGGAGCTCTCCTACTGCAGAGAGCATCGCCAGGAGACCGCCGAGAAAGTAGGTTGCGCCATTATTCATATCATTGTGAGCCTAACGTTTTAGAAGACGTGAAACTTTCCAGGAGATGAGAAAATACAGAAACATGACCAAACTAGGAAAAGGAAATTTTAGCCGTCAAAGAAGGTGTTGCTAACATAGTCGCAGCTCCGTCAAGTCCAGCACCTCTCCATCCCATGACGTCGCAGGCAATGGGGCTCAAAGCGAGAAGAAATCCACCGAGGCCACTGTTAAGCTTCGTATCAGTTTAGGATATCTCCGGTAGCAGAGGCGAAACTTACAGAGGGGTCGGGTTGCCCAAAGTCTTTCGAAGCTGGCCCTAAACCTCATTCTCTGGGTCAATGTAGAGCTTCTCAGATATTTCTCTGGGCATCATGATACTGCCCGCGGTATCATAACGCGTGAGATCATTTTGGACATCAGAGGCCGCGTTTAGCGAGCTGGTCATTGTGGATTCTTTTTGATTGGAGCTGTACGTGTCTGAATCTGACGACAGAAAGTGGCTGGAAAAGGGAGACACGGACGGAAACACAAGCAGAATTTTGAGGGGATTTATATTTGAGGTGCTTAGCACGGGGTACTTAGGGTCCGCCGGTTACTTTTTTCCAACTCCGCATTGATACTAAACATTTCAATAAGTTCTATCTCAGCCTGCTCAAGCTCTTCGTCTAGGGCCTTGATCTAGCTCTAAAGGGGGTAAAAGTCGAGTTCCGCGATTGGCTTCTTCTCAAAAGCTTTGGCTGACCATACTGGTCGGGCGAACTAGCTGAAGTCGCTTGAATAGTATGGTAGACCGATCTACCTTCTTGTTTCTTTTTTCGAAGAGATCGAACAAGAGTTGTGCTCTAGATGGTTGTTGTTAGCCTGTGGTGAGTGCTTACGTAAGGTCAAGCAACCGAGCGTCCGAAGGTAAATCAACCTCAAGTTTCTTTTTGCAGATTGTAATGTTAACACCATGCAGTGGAAATCTGGAAACCATTCTTTGCTTGATGCACTTGGCACTCCCTGCTTTGCAAAATCTCCAAAAGAATGCTCTCGCTCTTCAGTCAAAGGATCCCCCCTCCCGTGGTCGTACAGTTCTGGCTTTCCTCATGACAATACAAATTGTCTTGCTACCTCTTTGTACTTTCTTTTCAGAAACCTGGGATGCGTAAAAACGCCCTTACATCTGTTCTTTGGGTTCACGTGTACCCGTTATGCCACGGCATATTTCTGGCACTTACTACCCCGCAATGCACTGACGCGGGGTGAGTTGAAGCCTAAGTGACAACATGGCGCAAGTGCACTTCAACCTTATTATTATGTCAAAGGGACTCATCATCTAATGGGTCGAAATATGCAAAGGGACCTTGTTGGCATTATGATCACGAGAGATCATTTAAGTGCTCATCCTTCAACGGAACCTCATGTGCGCTTCGACAAGCCGGTAACTTAATCATCTCACCATGAACTCATTTGAACCTCCGAAAATGGAGATCGCTTCTGAAGAACTGACCGGCTCACGTTGCAGGCGGCCACTTTATTGCAAGTTTGCTCTCAGCGGCGAACTGAAATTAAAGTCTGTGCCCAGTGGCTACACTCCAAGCTTATGTTTTCAATTTGGTATCACAGTCTGCGAGTGAGTGAGGGACTTTCAACCAGCTCGGTTGAAAGGGCAAAAAACACAAGATATTATCATGAACCTTGGTTGTCATTCATATATGCTTTGCCTTATGTGCCGCAATCAGCGTTGCAACCCCACGTATTCGCATGGCCGTTGACCATTATGCATGCTTTGTAACTACCATCTGTATCCCCTACGCCATTCCATTAAGCAGTCTTGGAGCCGTTAGAGGTGGCTTCTCTCTCTTTCAACTCTGCACGCACTCTCGGCAAGATGTAACGTCCATAGTCGATCGCATCATTCAAATTATCGTACCCGCGAATGGAAATCAGCTCGCACCCAAGATCAACATAGTCCAGAATCGAGTCTGAGACTGTCTTGTAAGACCCAACCAGAGCAGTCGAAGCTCCACGAGCATTTGTTGCCGTGACGGTAGGATACCAGAGAGCGCGGTCTTGAACTTCTCCACGACCAGCGATCTCAAGTAGTCGCTGGGACCCTACATTCTGTGGTGCCGGAGCGGTCTTGGAGTCTCCTGTTCCTATGCGTACTATCCCGCCTCCTTTCGTTTCCTTCAGCGCGGCAAGCGTGCGATGAGCCTTTTCCCACGCCAAGTCATCAGTTTCTGCAGTGATAGGGCGGAAGGTCACCCAGATTCGAGGTCGGTCACCTTCGGGACGACCAGCCTTTGCCGATTCAGCGTAAATGCGGTCGATCTGCTCCTTGGTCTCTTTCAACGGCTCACCCCAAAGGCCGAAGATATCGGCAAGGGAGCCCCCGATACGATATGCGTCGTCTGAAGAGCCGCCAACAGAAACTGGGATAGTATCACGGCCATTCGCTGGGCGGACCAAGTTGCTAAATTGCTTGAACTGATAGTACTTGCCGTCCCACTGCAACATTGGGAAGTCAGTACTTTCCTATTCAGGAAGGTTTCGGGAGGTAGAGGATTAAGGATTTTCTCTTTGGGGGGAGTAAGGAGTAAATTGGAGTGCATGAGATGGAATGAGATAAGGTGTGGGGGTAAGAGCACAAAGACCCAGAGTTGCTTACGTCGAATGGGTCTGCTGACTTCCATGCGCGACGAAGGATTTTGATGTATTCCTCGAGTCGCTCATAACGTTCAACCTTATTCACAAAGTCGCCCTCTGCTGCCTGGTCGGCATCGCTGCCACCGGCGATAAAATGCTATGAGAAAAAAATCCGTCAGCTTCCCTATAACAATTCGCATCGGTTACTAGTAGGAATCAGCATAACTTACCACCACCGCTCGTCCTCGGCTCACTTGGTCCAGAGTTGCCAAAGCCTTTGCAGCGACGGTAGGATAAAGAGTATTTGGTCGAAGTGCGATAATGATTTTGAGGTTTTTGGTTACTGCCGCAATAGTTGCACCGACGGTCCAAGGGTCAAAGTAAGACGAAGCATAAGGCACAAGTGTGTAGTTGAACTCATAGTCATCCAGCGCTCGAGCATATCGAACGAAGTAGTCTAGGTCGATGGTGACAGGGTTAGGACGCGGGTTGATCTCGGTGGATGGGTTGAGGAATGTTGCGCTGATAAATTCTGTAGGCATTTTGGCTGTTTTGAAGTTTATTCTGGTTTGGAAGTTGGCTAAAATTAAAACTTAGTTGAAGAGAGTCATGTGCTTTATAAGGCAGTGTTTGTAATAAATAACGACAAATTCGGGAAAATGACGCCTTGCAGCAATGGCGGAGTTCCACATATGCCCCCCACTTTTGTCAACCCTCTCCATACCTTGCACCAACTCCTTACAACTTCAAAAATAATTTGATTATTCTCTACATAATACAAACGAGATTTGAAAGTTGAGGAGTTTCCAGTAAAACGAAGAAGCCAGAATAAACATATTTTGAGTGAAACTCGACAAATACGTGACGCTACGGGTAATTCCAATTCCTCTCATTATAATTGGACTCTAGAGTCTCAACTCCAAAGAATGACTTTCATTTGGCGTCCATCAAGAGCCACTTAATATGCGATCACAGTGGGAATGAATTTCCATAAAATGTGGAGTAGAAAGTGGCACAAATATCAATACTGCTCTGGCCTGTAGTCCACCTGCCTTACTACAGTGTGTCAAAAACAAGGCTCACATTATATTAGTCTATCGGGTTATGAGAGCACAGGATTGTTATCTCAGGCATGTTATGAACATTTTGATATCTGCGACTATTCTTGTGGATGTTCCCATTGCATATTTGAGGTAGCTTAAGAGCAGGCACATTTCCAAGTCGAAAGCTAGCAGCCTACCTCGACTATTCCGATTTATGTCGTGTAATATCTTACCAGATATAATTTGTACTGTCAATGCCGTTTGGTATCATGCCCAAAAATTCGTGGCGGCGGACCACTGGGATCGCCTCGTCCAGCCCCTTTTCTCGCTCGCTTATTCACAACTACCCCTGAAATCCGTACCAAAATACTATTTTCGTACATTATTCCACCACGAGCCAGTAGCGAATTCTTATGAATCATCCCTTTCCGTGATTCAGCTATATCATGATTGCGTCTAGACAACACCCGAGCACTATTTTATGACCTGCGATATCCTGAGAGTATCAAACCTGCGATTGATACCTTGATCACCTTCTGATAAACCTTTCAACTAGGATCAAGTTTCCTTCCCCTCGTCGATATGCCACCCTCATCAGTTCAGTCGCCAACGGGAAAGCCTCTTGGCGGTCTCTCCGATATCCTCCTCCGATTCATCGACACTGCCACCTTAACCGTAGCCGGCACACAACGAACGCACTCACATGCCTCCCTCATAAACGCTTATATCGTTGCCGTATTCCTTCAAGGCTCTATCATGGATAATGTCTCTCCTTTGAAGCGCAATACGGGGCTCCGAGACCTGTCCCAGAAACTCTATCTCTGGCCCGGCGATATCGCCATGGAGTCACGGCGTGATGCTCTCGATGCTATCGAACTGCTTAAAGCATATATCAAAGAGGTCTTGGATGGAGAAATGCAATATGTGGAGGCCATTACTACTCAAGGACCCGACACACCGGTGGGTAAGAAAGAGACTCAAATCCCCAAGATGGATTTGCTCAGGCACAAAGCGGTGATGTCATTGGAAACTATTGTCAAGAAGGCTAGGCAAGAGATCCAAAGACCTGACTGGGAGGACGGTATCACAGACCTACAGGTTAATGATCTTACGCCATATATCCCGTTCTTCGATTTCGCGGAGACTGGCTTAGACGAGGTAAGAGCAAAGTTAATTCAGACTGAGGCACCCGAGAAGAGGGCCCAGGTAATACGGAGAGCAGATCTTACAAAGGCTCGCTCAGATGCGTATGCTGCCGTTGAAAGTTATAGCCGTCAGGTCAACGTCTCGACCGAGGAAATACTCCTGCATCTTAATGGTGATGGCAGCCAGTCTCGAAGATCACTTGGGAATGACATGAGAAAGTTGAAAGATCTTCGTCTTGCTCATGATGCAAGTAAGTACAGCTCCAATGATGTTCCCGATTCTTGAGATATTTATGCTACTTTCAAACTCCAAGGGATTCATGACTAGGCAATGCTAACTATTGGGCTCTTTAGTGAAGAATACGCTTCAAACTCTGGTACTTGAAGAGGGTTTGAATGGAGCAGATTGAGGAGTAAGGTGGAGGGGTCAGACACTTGGCAAAGAACTTGTTCATTTATATCTCAGGCATTATTAGTATGCGAGAGTCAACAGCTGTAACATCCTGCTACTAAGTCAGGAGGGAAGACCTAGAGAGATAATCTCCTACCAAGTCTGAATAAAACGGGCACCGAAAGAAGATAATAATAAGTGCTCAGGAAAACAACTCCTACAAATATGGATGCAAAACAAACTTTGAAGTCGTTTTGTGGCAAAACGTGAGGGTTTCCATTTGGTCACTCAACCATTTGCAACTAGAAACTCTTTTATGATTGACGCCCTTGATTGATATCTAAATATCTTTAGACTCTTCATCTTTAGTGTCCCCAGCCCCCCATATACGATCGTCTCTTTCTATTAATCGCTCTTCGAATCCTCGAATCGAGGTCCTGCCAAGAACTCCTCCTCCACAAAAACAGCACCAAAGGAAATGAAGTACATAAAAAGCTTCGTCAAGACGAATCTAGTTGTGTGTTTCCTTGCTATCTCTCTTTCATTTCTCCTTCGTCTGAGATCTTCAATTATGCTTTTTTCAACCGCATTCAAATCTCCCACCTCTCCGGTGATTTCGCGTTCTTTTAACATGGGAAGCTTCTTCTCGAAATGCGTTATGACCTCTTTGTTTCCACGAAAACTCTTCTCTACATACTCGTTGCACTGAAAGAAACACATGTCAAGAAGAACTCCCCGTCGTTTGTCGTCTGGTATGGATAATAGGTACATGACCAGTTGGTGACGTGCATCAGCTACCGTGCCCTTATATAATATGACTAAAAGGACGATGGTGGCGTAGCAAATATATGTGATAGGGATCCAAGCGGTGGGGGAAACGTGGTAGGGAGGCAGAAAAGCTTCGAACAACCCTTCAAACCCGCGCACCCGATTCGGAGAATCTGCCATTGTGTGGACGCCGTAAAGTTCACTATTGAGATCGATTAAGGACTGCTACAGAGATGAACGAAAGACAATACCTATACGTATCAACACTTGATCGGTAATCCGCCGTCTTTGGTAAATCTTTCCCGTTTAATGATTGTCTTGGTCAGAAAGCTGAGTGACAGACCTGTTTAAAAGATTAAGCTTGCTCAGATGTGTGGGATTTAAAACTGAATTAGTGCAATTCTTAGTCACTTTGCCAGAAGAGCTACCACGACGAATGAAACCCTTAGTACGGTAATTTATATCTTACGCGGTTCTGGCGTCATTCATTTTATGCCTACTCCAGTGTATACAGCACACGTCATAAATCAAGGTGGCTACTCCGTCAAATATGTTCTGTGCAAAAAATGCCTACATTGCCTCATTAGGCCTCTTTCTTAAAAGTTGCGTTGCTTTGTTAAAGTTACGTTTGTCAAAAATATACGCGGCGTTCCCATTGCTATCCTGCTACGCCAGGGAATCTGCAAGCTCGAGGCCGCCCTTAGCTTTCTATGTTGCTTCTCCTTTGGTGTCCGCCTGCCCCCAGGTAAGCTCGTCTCTTCTTTCGATAAATTTTTGTAATTGGTTCATAGACATTCCGAGTCGGCGATGCTTCGTTTTCAAATCCATCACAGGCCCAAAACAAACTAAGCCTTGAAAGAAAGATCGTATTGGATGCTCGGTCAGCGTCTCCTCATAGGCTTTTCTTTTTCGAAGACAATCGATGATCTCCTTCTCTATAAAGTTCAAATCGCCTACTTCTCCGGATAAAATCCGCTCTTCCAGCATCGGCAATTTCCTTTCGAAGTGTGAAATTAGATCCGCATTGTTTTCGCAGAAGCCCTCTGGTATTGCCTCGGGATCGTGTTCACCTAGTATAATTGGCATATTGCATTCCCAAAATCTCATGTCAAGAAGAATTTCTCGTCGTTGATCCTCGGTTGTAGACAGCAGCTCCGTGGCGATTCTGATGCGCTCTTGGAGTGCAAAGGTAGCGAAAGCAGTACCACAGTGCCTGAGTATCAACAGAACTAAAAAAGCCGTATATGTCCAGACGATAACGCTGGCTGCATTGAGGGGTGGCAAAATTCCAGAGAATGCCTCAGAGAGAGATGGTTGCGATCTTTCCATTGTTCCCGGAATCGCGTGCACGTTCTATCATCGCTGGATTTAGTCTCCGCCACAAATGTAAAAGAAAAAAGGGCCCCATACGCAGCTTTATTGTTGCAGCAAAATGATACGGCGCTGTTTGTTTTGTCTTATTATAGGAGGTGGAGTCGCCTGAGCAGCTCGTTAGGATTCGTTGGCAGAAGTAATTTGATTGAATCAAATCAGATGGAAATATCTTGTGGTAAAGATTATACACTTAGAAGTTAGCCGGTCTTTAACAGAGTCACTGACCGATTAGAGCCATTGATACAATGCCTTTTTGTATTTGGTACACTAAAAACTACGGGCTTACAGTTCTAAGCTTCCGCTCTCTCACGTGTAGTTATCACTTGCGATATCTGCTGTAAATTCCCAATAATGTGCAAAAAGAACTCATGATGCCTGGGTTCCATGAGAACCTTTTCCCAGGAACCACCCGTTGCCAATCCCTACTTTGTACCAGAACCAGCTTTGGACATTGGATAAGTTAATTGTTGCATTTCGAGCCAAGATACGTCCGCAGAGTTTAGTGCGAAGAATTTGGATTGAACCGAGGGGTAATCTTCCAATATCAAAGTGTTCAGATACATCAACGGCTGATTACGGATCGATTGAAGCTATAGGAAGATGTGACCGCCGGCACGAATGGCGAAGAATTCCTGTAAAAGCATCAAACAGCGAATTTTGTCCTAGTAGCCAAATTAGGCATCGAGACGCGGCGCACGGGATGTATTATCGAACTTCCTGGCTTGATGCCCTTGATCCAGTGGTTCTGCTAATTTCTCGGGAGAGTCAAAGGACGAGAGCCTTAAATTAAGGCCATATTGGAGATAATCCAGAAAACTAGGCCGGAAGTTACCCCTGAATCGAATAGTAGATGTCCTTGCCGTTCGTTGTACAGAGTCTGATGCCATCAGTGGCCACGGTTCTAAATCTGCTTTGAGTCAGAAAGTTCTGGGGTAGCGAGTGTTGATTAGACTTACTAATTGCGGCATTGCTAGGAATTTAACATATCCTCTGGATAGTCTCCGAGCTGGACGTACAGAGGAATCGCCTCATCTGGAGTCAAGGGCTTGGAGCCGGACATGAGTTTCTGTGTTTTCCCGGAGCGAAGAGAAGTCCAGCGGCTTATGGTCCCTTGTACAGGCCTCTCCCAGCCCGGAGAAGCGCCTGTACTTGGCCAGCGGTGCGAGTTCTCTTGTAGTCTGCCGTACAGTACAAGCTGGTTGTAATTATGGTGGTGATAGCGGAAGTAGTGTACTGGCTGCCAGAGGTGGAGTTGAATCCTAGCTGAGGAATCGGTTTCGGGGGCCGAGAAACATCTTGCTCGATGTCCCAGAGATTCTGAAACATCTTGCGGGCTTCAATTGGCGGCATTGTCGTGCGAAATGCGGAGGCAATTATCGATTCGAAGTCGATATGTTGAGATTTGTTGATTGTCAAATTCGTTAGCTTCTTCGAGATCCAGTGGAATATGATCGTTCCCGATTGTAGGATTTTGAATACTGACACCCAAGACCACGTGAAGGTCGCACCTTCTAGCCCAGAAAACTTTAAAACAATCAGATACGGACTGTTTTCAATGGAAAGTCGAAACTTACCGTTGAGATCGCCATGTCACAGGCTTTGTGACTCGATTGATTCATACCTAGTACTTTGCATACTTTGCACTGGAACTGCTGTACTCGAAGAGGCAGAGTCGTAGAAGGGGTGCTGCGTTGTTCCCGGATTCAAAGGAAGTAACGATAGGTTGCGCCTTACTCCTGCCTACTATTGCAGAGAACTTCAAAACAAAAGTGTACTACCAGCCAAGATGACCCTTGAAACTTTGTAATCTTTATCTTCTTGATATATAAACTTTTCTAATAAGAGAATATTTGTTGATTCTAGTAAGTATCCGGTTAAAATATCTCTATAGTATAATTCTCGTGCTGCATTTAGCCACGTGACGCCCTCTCAGATGCGATTGCCTTGTGAAGTGGATACAGGGCCGTAAAGAATACAAATACGAGGGTTTTGCAAACTAATTGTATTTGGATTTCAAAGTAGTAATGCCGATTCCGTAGTACTAATTTGCGTTCTTGGATGCTGCAATAGTCGATGAGACCATGGCACAGGAAACGAAGCCGCTTTCAAACAGGAGGGAAGACCCAAAAATATACCCTCCTAGCAAGTCAAGAAGAAAATGGCACAGAACGGAATCAAAAATCGTCAATTGAGAAGACAGCTTCAAACGTGGATGTAAAACGTATTTCGAAAACTGCCCGCGGCTAGATATATTGACATTCCGACAATGGTTATTCAACTACTTCCAATGAGAATCATTTCATGATTCACACCCCTGAATCCCTCCTTGTCCCCTCTCTCCCCAAGCCCTATAAAAATACCTCTCTTTCCCCCCTCTCCCCCTCCACACGTTCCCAGTACAAACACCGACTACAACCCAAGAAGTCTATATACCCACCCCATACCCCAGCCAAACCACCAAGCACCTCAGTAATGACCCTCGGCCTCGGCCACGGCGGTCTCGAAAGCGACCCACACGCCAACAGCCAACCAATATTTAGGCAGCATGTTGACTCTTCTTTAGGCGGAGGTGGAAGTGGAAGTAGAGATGGATTCCGGTATAATGATATGCAAGAGCAATACCAGGGCATGAGCCCCCAAATTCAACAAGAGCAGTATCCAGGCATGGCTCCATCGATGCCACAGCAAATGCAGCACCCCGGTTTCCAGAACTCTGGAATGCCAGTCATGGCTCACCCAGAAGCTGGCTTCTAACAACCCGGCTTCTACGCCCCGGGAATGCCAGGCATGAGTGCTCCCGGATCTGCGTACCCCCCGCAACCAATGCGTCGACAATAGAGCTACCACCGCCCCAGCCCGGGCTTCCAACAAGCGCAACAGCCGCAACGCGTTGGCGCTGAACCACCAGCCTTCGGCCCAGGCAGTCGCACCGAGAAGCAAGAGCGCAAGCACGCCATCAGGAACTCTGGGGCGAGTGGCGCGGAGATATATGCGCAGTTGAAGCAGCTGGATGAGTATTATGATGGGATCTGGAGATAGGTTGATAGCTAGATAGATAGATAGTGGTAGAGATAGAGAATTGTCTGGAATTTGAAAATAAAAGTGGGTTTTGGGGTCTGAGTTGTGATGCGTGATTGGAGGGAAGAAGGGATTTTGAGGATGTTCAAACGAGTGTTCGGAACCTTACCTATGTACACAGGCCGTCTTGTGGATACAAATTTAGAAAGGACAGCGTAGTCGAAGAAGAACTATTAACGCGAGGTACTTGCAAGCGGAAACTCAGGAACGTGCGCTACGCTCTGCAAGGGATGACTCGGTGCAATCCGGCATTTTTGAATACTTACTTGCAGCCCAGTCACATAACCACTACACATGAATCACCCATAATCCACGGCCTTGAATCCTTTTGTGATTAATGAGAAGTGGAAGGCTGGAGAGAGATGAGTGGATGCGTGTCTATGAGCGGACGGTTGTGCATAGTATTTGAAAATCAAGATTGGAAGTACAATGCGATACAATTGGAACCAATGAAGGAGTGTAATCACTTTATCAAGAAATGGAAACACGCAACAAATAAAAACTCAACGCCCGCGACTAACGCGTGGCAATGTATAGATGTACTAGAGCTGGATAACAAAGTAGAAGATGAGATTCAAACCAAGATCATTTTCCCTCAGCTCATTGCGTCGATGTTGAGATCCAAGTCACTGCAACCTACACCAAACTCCATGCTACCTTTGAAGCTGAATCCAAATATCTCCCAACCTATTACCTCAACACCCAAGCTTTTCGAACTCGGAACTCAGCTATGCAGGGTCCAACGACGCCCCCCCCCCACCCCCGCAAGAAAGAAACAGAAAAAAGGAAACATACCACTAATGTACTCAAGTGAGAGACTCATTTTGACCAATAAGTGCAGTGGCGCAGCAGGTTGCTCAGCTGAGCCACACGCGGCTGAGGCTAACACTTTTTTCAGGAGGGCATGGAATAGCCTTCTGGAATGGTGAATGATGATTGGAAAGTGTTTATCAATAGAAGAAGTGCGACCATGAAATTCGAAAGATGATTGGACGAACTGAAGCGTTTTTCAGGGTAGCATGGGAGGGAATTTTTGGAGGGGGGCTGGTAATGGAGGTTCCAACAGGAGCAGTGCCAGAGTAGGAAAGCAGAATTCCGAGTAGTGATTGGATGAATCAAAAACCAGGGAGGTTTCGCAATAATTAACGCCCTTGAATGATTACTCTGTAACCTAAGCAAACCGGATCCCAACTTGGAGCTTTCCCGTTCCCGGTGGCACAATATGCTTATTTCAATGGCGCATGCCGTGCCCGTGCTCATATTGGACTCCAGCACACCTCGGCGATGATCCGAGATAGTGGGGATGCGTCTGTTCCAGATGGGTGGTTACATCTGCTGTGTACCCGTACACATCACCAGTCGGCAGGCATTGTCCTTGTTGGTGCCCTGGGTGGCTTGCACGTCAGAAATTTTCCTGCCCTGGGTACCGAGGTGGGCTTGGTTTGCTGTTGTACTGAATCCGGGAGAGGATTCGATATAAAGAAAAAGAGCCTTGGGGATATTGGACAGACAGGTCGCCGATCTGTGTAATGGGGTTTGGATTGATGATCGAGCAGAATGCGTACTGTAAGATGTTGGAGGAAATCGGAGTTGATACTGAGAGGCAATTGATACATCAAAGGGACTTGTAGCCTGAGCTGCGTTGAGAAGTTATTCTGTCTTTACCAAACTTTCGTTACCAAAATTTGGAAGTGTAGCTGTGGATAGCTTCAGAAACAGACAGCGACTTCGGATGCAGGACAAGCGGGTGATTCGTTGATGGAAAAACGACGTGTCGAGCGCGGATCCATGATCGTCACCCGCTGGAGGACCTGACGTAGATTTGACGTTGCATGCCGAACCAAAAGATTATTCCGACAGGTCAGTGTCAGCCACGGCCGCTCAACACTTTCAGATGTGAAAAGAAATAGGAAAGGCCGGATTCAGCTGGTGAGGGAGCGAGCCAAGCTAGCACCAAGCTTGGGTTGGATTGGATGCCAGTAGTTCAGGGCTGGCTGCACTGCACGACATACAGTATGCCGATCGTCAGGAGCCGCCGGGCTGGGTCGCGGCACCTTGCTTCGGGGGTCCGGGCAGGGCGAGGGGGACGAGAATTATCATTCGTCTCCATGCTAATGGGCCGACTGACAGGTGGAAAATTCGATGCCGATCTCGAAACTCACGGCTAGGCGCAGAATCCCAGGGGTGCAATACTCTAGTACTACTGTAGGTATGCGACGATTTCCAAATGATGCACTCTGGACACCGCACCTGTCCCGGGAACTTGGGGGGTGGATGCGAACACCGCAGCAAAGACAGCGCAGAGTACTTCCGTTGGTATTCGGAAGCAAAGCTGGTTTTGGAAGCTCGATGCTGCACGAAATGTGGAGGGGAAACAGTAAAAGAGGGCGAGCCGAACTAGGAAGGCTTGGGGGGCGATCTGGACTATCCAGATGGGGGTGTTTTGCCACAGTAATGGCAGGTGGTAGTGGTAGTGGTAGCGCCAGAAGTGTGAGACTTGATGAAGAAATGCAAGAAGCAATAACGACTTACGCCATTAAGGGACTGTGAAGAATTGAGGCTATTGATGGGCAATACTGTGCCTTATCCTGAGGAGTACCCCTGATATCGGCAGGGCCAATCACTCAGTTCAGCTGCAGTTGCGCTCGCAGGGATCTCCATGAACCAAGCAGAGTAAGGAGCAACACTTGAAGCGTGAAGCCTCAGCCCCTTCGTAGAAAAAGGCGTCCGCCTCATCTACTCGCGGGGCTACACGCTCCCACCACACAGTGGTCCGTCCAGCAGCCCTTTCGGGAGATAGTCGAGGGGTCGGCGATCCCTGAATCCCTGAATCCCAAGAACTGCTTAGTCCTGTTGACTGTAGAACAGTATAGTTCGTACGGGAAAGACCGATGGTACAGAACAGAACAGAACAGAACAGAACAGAACAGGGACGCTGCAGTGCTCTGCAGGGCAAGGTGCATGTGCAGGTTTCTGCTGCACCTGAACGGGCGGCGCAATAGTTGAAAGATGAACAAAAGATGTGGAGTCTGAGCAAAAGAATTGTTGCTTCTGGCGTCTGTGGCTTGGTGGTCCAGGGGTTCGCTACAGCAAAACTACAGCAGTACCGAGACAAGCCTCTCGCCCCTCCCGCCCCCCCCAATTCGCTCTCTCCTCCACTCAGCATCCGCTGGAGTATCGGGAGTATCGCCAGCTGCAACCAATGCACCGACCTGGCACTGTGTACGCATCTGGAAGAAAAACCTTCCTCTTTTTTCTACCTCTTGCTTCCTCCGCTCCGTACGAGACCGCACCGCAGCGCACAGCCAGCACGCACCGGTAACGTCTGTGTGTATGCTCCTGACTGAGGCCGGACTCCTTGTCCCTTCCGTTTGCTCCTCATTCCTCTTCCTCTGGATCTGGTGGATGCATATAAAGAGCGCGCCTCGCTACACGCGTGGTGCCTCCTCTTACTCGCAATGGCTCACTCCTCCCCCTCTACTCCGCCGTCTGGTCTGGTCTGGCCTGGCTTGTGATAGTACAGTAAAAAGCATCGCCGTCGAGCTCTAAATCCTGTCAAGGTGTTCCCACGCTACTCCGCGCTGGCACTACATTAGGCTACTTTCATAGGTACTGGTGGTACCCTCTTCTAAAGCAGGGTCGACTTTAGCAGTATCCCCACTTTCCAGGCACGAGGCACGAACCGGACCCCTCTATAAAAATTTCGGCGCTTCTTCATCCAGGGTCCAGGTCCTGGTCGACGTCGAAGTCGTATATTTCTGCTTTGGGAATAGGTGCAATTGTAAGCAGTTCAGCTGTCTGTATGTATAGTATACTCCGTAAAGTCCGCATTTGAGTACGAGTATATTTTGTTGAGCTATACATACTTGGTATAGCCGTCAGCACCCCTCCCTCAGCAACCCCGCTCCCTTCCCCTTTCTGCTCTGCACCTCCTACTAACCCTGGGATTTGCAACAGCAGGAAAGAATGGCCTTCAATAATACCCTGCCCGGATCGTCGTCGTCGTCGTCGTCGCAGGCGCAATCACATTCCCAGCCTCAAGACTTCCGTTCATCCTCGTTCCCCAACTACGGCAGCCCCTCCAGCGTCGACCGCCGCGCGACGAACCCTCAATTCGACATCCTCGAATGGTACCCGCAGTTCCAGAGCTGCCACCGCTACTTCCTCGACGTCGCCCAGCATACGGGTCCCGTACAGGCGCTCGCTGCCTTCATCAACATCCAGCTACCCTTCCAAAAACAAGCCTTCCCCGTCGTCGCCTCCTCCCGCGCCGCAGGCCCCGAGCACCTGCGGCCAAACCCCTTCGCCAACCAACACCAACAGGCCTCGCAGCCGCAGGCTCTCTCGCTGATACCTTACATACGGCGGCTGATAGCTACGGGCCACGATTCGCCGGGCGTGCTGCATGGGTTCTTTGGCGACGATTGGCTCAAGGGCATTGGGTCACTGCACGAGATCGAACGGAGGAATTACCTGTTTGCTGCAAAGAGCACGAGCTGGATGGAGGTCAAGCAGGCCTACGATTTATCTCCCGAAGAGACGGTACCGTTCTTGAAACCGCTGGGCAATGTGTCGGAGAAGGAAATACAGGCTGCGGAATCGACGTGGAGCGAGTGGTTGGCTATGCAGGACTGGATGCTGGGACCTAGAGCACCAGAGGTGATGGGTCGTGAGCCACGGGTGAAGAGAGAGTCGCAAAATTGAATTGTACTACGAAAATCTCTTTGGGAGAATTATTTCATGGAAAGGAATGGGGAATGTGGCATGAATAATGATTGTTTGAATAGCATTTAGCTGGCATTGGAATGGATTGGATAGGAAAGGATATGATAGGAAATGGGTTTACAGAACCTGGTCAGTTATCATAATTTGAATGCAATTGAATTCTACGGAAAGTTGAATATGCAAAAAATTAATTAACACTAGTATAATTGTATAATGATTTTGGTTATAGAGAAGTCAATTTGGTTGTCCAATCAAACCCCAACCTGGCGCAGGGCTGAGATCTCACAATGAGGCTGCAATTCGCTTCCCAGCCATCGTCACTCCCGCCCAACCCACACTTCACCTCCAACCATTATCTCCCCATCACCACTCCTCAATCCCCTCACATTATCACTATAGTATGTAATC